>JAOSBL010000005.1:8087530-8100318 GCA_027568915.1 Erythroxylum roraimae
ATTAGTGAATTCAACTATTTGTTGAGATATGAGAATGTAATTCAAGTATTTAGTTATTTTGTGTAATTTTTGAAAGAAAACCAAACAAAATTTCGGGTAATTCGGGTAATAAAATGCTAAATTTCGGGTAATTCGGGCCGGGTAAGATGGAAAAAATTTCGGGTAATTCGGGCCGGGCCCGAACAGTAAAAATTGGGCCCGAATTACCCGAATGCTCACCCCTAATTCTTATCAAGATCAAGTAATAGTTTTATGATAAGTCTCTATTATTTTTCTAAGTATATTAAATTTTGCAATTTTGAAAGTTTGTTTTATTTTCTTTAGGCTATGTTTGATTGGGAATTTATTAATGGAATGAAATGTAATGTAATATTATTGGGAGGAGGGTTTATAATGGAATGAAATGGGATGGAAGAGGAGAGTTTCATATTATATCCCATTCTATTCTAAACAGTAAAAATGAGAAACATTCGATTTGAGGGATTTAGGATGGAATGTAAAATGATAAACAACTTTATGCTATATTACATTATAAACTCTTCATCCAATCAATATTCCACTATATTACATTATAAACCCTTTCATCCCTCCCAAACAACAATTTTCTAATATTACATCTATTTAAATTTCATTTCATTCTATTAAAAACCTTACGTCCAATCCTTAAGAAAAGAAAATGAAATGAAAGGGATACAAGGAGAATAGTAGAAGTGTGTTAAATTTGACGAATGTTTTGAAATATGGATCTAAAATAGGATACAGAAACAGAGAATCCATAGTTGGGTTCCTTATTTAAAAAGTATGATCAGTATAAATTTAATTGCTTTTACAATTATAAATAATTTGACCCAAATGTTTTAAAATTTCTTATTAGGTTATTAACATTATTAAATTAAATGAGATTATCTAAACTTTATTGAGTCAGTGTATACATAAAAGTAAAATCAATTTTTTAAAAATTAGACCGAAAGTTAAATTGGTAAGATAAGATGTTTAAAGTTTAAAAGGTTTAATAGATATTAAAACTGTCATAAAATCGATTAAAGATTGAATAAAATTAAAGAATTTAAAATATGATTTAAAGATAGTATCTTTATCTATCGAAGAATTTAAAATTTAATTGATAAAAGTGATTGTTAAATAAAATTAATTAATTTATTTTAATTTATAAGAACTTATTAAACTGATCGATTTTTAACAACAAAAGATATTAAAATAAATCAAACTAAAAAATTAAAAACTAAACTAAAAATTTGAACAATTCAAGATTTTGACGATGAGACTAGTTAAACTAGTTGTGTTTTGTAATCATCGACTACAATAATGATAAAGTAAGAGAGAATTATTTCTTGAAATAATTATTACATAGACCCTTTTGAGCAGGAAAGAACACTGCTCTTTAGAAAATGAGATGGACATATGGCATTGGCTTGTCCCGTTATAGTAGTTCATTATGAATTCATATGAAATAGTAATAGATCCCCACAACCATGCCAGTGGAGGTTTTGAAGCAGTTGGCATGTTAGGCATATTGCAATATCAGACGTGTTGCTTGGGATCGAGTTTGCATTGGCAAATTGTTAGTATATGTCTATATGAGGATAAATATGAAGAAAACTCGTATGCAGGTAAATTCCAAGGCGTTGGTCCGGCAGAGTTGATGCCGCCTCTTGGGTAGGTTATTTTGGCATTGGAGACAGATAAGGTGATTTTCCAGACAAAAATGGGGAAACGGTACATTTCAGGGACAATTTGAAGGCTGCCACAATCTTGCCATTTAGAGTTAGAATAGCCAAATCTTGAAGAAAGCAAGGATGGTGCTGTGACTTGCGTGTCGGTAAAAGATTACAAGCTGTGTCGTCGAAATGTTGAACAAAGTAAGAATTTTAACATGTTCAAGTTCAAACTTTTCCAAGAAAGCAAACAGATTATGATTTTGCTTTGTGTAAACAGACTATCCTAAACAGACAAACCTGAAATTCATGTGTGACTTTAAAACTCCATTTTTCATTTCAAACTCCACACTATTCATACTTTTCCATGGAACACCACCAAAACTAGTTGTTCTTTTTGCTTAGGAGTCAGGGTCCCGGTCGCAAAGAACACTATAATCAAAGTCCTTTTATTTGGCAAGACTTGGACACCTATTGATGCTTCCTTGTCAACAAGTGGAAGGAGAAGAAGCTAAAACTTCTGCATAATTTTCTCCGACTTGAACAGACATCTGTTACAGTAGTCATTCGATTCAAAGAACCACCGTTCCAAAACTGAGATTCTCATCTCATAAGACTCCTCCTCCTTTATGTGCATAATAGGACCAACCAAAATTACCTTCAGTCATTATGTACTGAACAGAAGCAAAAGCCTCAATATCGGTTTTAACAAAATATTATGAAAGAATCAGCTTATGTTTCACATAAGAGGAAGTAAATGAGAAAGGAACGAAATTATGACAAGACTAAGGGTAAAGAAGTGAAAATGTCAGCTAAGACTCTGAAATAACAAACTTTTGCCTTATTGTTGAACTTTACATCCTAATTAGCACTTGCTGCTGGAGTACTATCTAGTGAAACTAAACTAAACCCATTAGCCAATCACTTTGTATAGCGTTTACAATAAACGAGACTCTTGATGTTTACCAACGCTCAAAGAAAGTGGAACTGTTGCTTGGCTACTACATCTGTATATCTTATAATCATTGTCAGATTTCATAACTAAATCTTAATTCCAAGGTCAAGTTTTTTATTGATTTACCCTACCATGAGGTTTGTTCATATATGGATTCCTGCCTCAATCCATAAAGAGGTCAAGAGCACTCTTGGCACCTGCTAAGTAAGTTCAGTGAGAGTTGTATACCAATCAATACATACATCAGACAGAATGAATTCCAGATCCACTCAATTTCTTGTGTAATGGGAAAATGGTTCTCTCCCTGTGCATAAACCCAACAAGTTCAGCCGAAGGAAGAACTCTAGTGATTGTAACTCTTGAACATGAAAAAGAACAATCAATTTCATTTCGATGCAATTACAACATAGCCATGTATAGCATTGAACAAGGTGCAATTCGGGTTATGAATAAACAAATCAGAGTTTTATTAGAAAACAAAATCTTTGCTATACCTTCTCTCAGAATCTAAGTCACATCTCCGATTAAAGCCTATCCGTTGACTGGACCAATCTCTCCCAACTTCTCCGCACCATCAACGGCAACACCAACGCGTTTCACCGAATCAAAAAGCGGCAACACTCTCTTTCTGTAATGGATAGGGCGGGAAAGCTCTTCGTCGAGATCGATGTTGATGCTCGTGACGCCGATCTCCATGAGCCGGAAACCTAACTTCTCTCCTACGCGTGAGGCGGTTTTCGCGTCCCAGAGCTGTTGAGAACGCGGGAATCGGGTGGCTCTGGTTCGGTATTGCACCAGAAACTCCTGCTCGGTAGAGGACGCCATGGCTATGATGGTCGAAGTCGTAGGATTTGTCACGTGAGCGGTGATTTTCCGGCAAGAGAGGACTAGCCGGAGTAGGTGTTGGTGGTTGGAGGAGGATATCATTTTCTTCTAGAGAGAAACTGCCAACTCGCGGCGGAGCTAGCCTATCAGTGAAAGAAATAGTGAAAAGGTCCTTACATTTGAAATATTTGCATTTGAGGACATAATCATTTGTTAAAACTACCGAATAAAGATGAGTCCAAAACTTGGGCTTTGGGCCCAAAACTGCAAATTTCCGGAGTAGCGAGGAAGGAGGAGATCAAAACCAGAAAAGAGCAAACATTTCTTCCGGTTTGTTTTTAGGGATTGTTTGATAACCAGGATAAGGATGTCCAAATTCAGGTTAAGTTTATCCTGGTTAGTTTTTCAACTTCTTGTGTTTCAGGTTCCCTATGGAATTTTAGCTATCAGGTGAGGTTTTGTTTGAGTACTGGCTGTGCGTTTCTTTTTATAAAATGATGATTCAATTGTGCTGAGTTGAATATGTAGAAATGCAATCTGCTACGTTTTCGTTTAGATGCTGTGAACTTTTGATCTGATTGGTGAGGCTTATTCTGCTGTTGTGTGTTTTCATTGATGCTTTTTGGAATCTCAGGAAGGATGTGGGTTTTCTGCAACTGCAAAATGGTGTCAGTATTGGTACTTGCAGAAATACTGTTCAAGGAAGATATCTGCTTTCTGATGATACTGGTGAGTGCTTGGTGTTAAATGACGTTGTCTTTGTTGTTAAATCCTAGGATACTGTGATGACCTTGTAAAAGACTTCATTTTGTTGAGGTTAAACTCTATTTTTGGATGATCTTATAGAAAACTATTTATGTTAGGAAAAGTATAATATCCTATTAATTGCTGCTTTTTTCAATCATGTTTTGGCAGTAGCATGTTAATAGTCCTTATTTGCAATTACTGTCACTTCATTTTGTTTGATAATAATCAATGCCCGGTTATTTTAGGCCATGTATGCTCTGCGTTATCGGTGGACCCTCAGTCACGCTGCTGTCCTCAGAAAGGAGAGAGATTCTCTTGTCGGTGAGTTTAACATAAGAAGGTTTTGTATGAATCCACTTTGTCCAGACAGCAAAAACTGATTTATGTTTGGGTATGCATTTCCAGGGGGTGCAACGTCCTTTCGCAGTGTTGTAACTCCTATGAATATTGTGTCTCATGTTGTTTGAATCCTGCAAGAGTATTTTCTTCACCATTTCATTCATTGCTTTGTTTTGATCTTGATTTGTGTAATCCGCAAATATAATTTATTGCTTGATTTTATTCTTCAGACACAAAATGAAGAAATCATAAAGGTGAAAATTGCAAAACCACTTACTGCAGGTAAAACAAACTTTATGGTACCCATATTCTAAAGGTGACTATCCATGGCTTGATGATTGATCATATCAAGAATCTTTCTGAATTTGAGTTTTTTAATAAGTTCAGATGGATGTACTTGATGGAAGCTAAATATAAGTGAAATTTACTCTAAGGAATAAGCTTTGAAGATGATATATTGCTGATTTCGGTGAAAAATCTGGCCAGTCAGTCCCAGTTCCCCTTTATCCTGCATTTATTGAAGGGACATGGAATAAAGTGAAGTTTTGAAAGATGATAACCTTTATTATACAAACTTTTCGTTTTCTTTTGGCAGGCACGTATACTAGTGTTTTCGATTACTGTGCTGGGAGGTGCCGTCATAATTCTGAGAGTGTGGTATGTACTGCTTACATGATTTTCTTTTTCTTTTGGACCTTGGGAACCCATGCGTGGAATGATGATGAGCATAGATGTCAGGTTATCATGTCTATTTGAGTTGTAATAGATAAATGATTTGAAGCAAGAAAAATGTAGTGGTTGATGAAGTAGACCAAAAAAAATTGTTGAATGGACTATTCTTTAGTAACTTGGATGCATTGGAGCATCTGTCTTTCATGGCTTAAAACTCTTTGTGTTAATGTGCAATGAAATATATGATAAAGTCTTACAATAATGATGTAAATAAAAGATTTCAAGATTATCAGCGAGACTGTAAGCACTTTGGCGTGGGGGAAAGGAAGAGGTCCTTGTATTGGATGAATTTCTATATACTTGATCCATATTTTTTGTTGAGGATCATCTGATTTCCAAGTTATGGAGACATCAAAGAGGTGGTACCTCAAATTAATTTGGGATTTCTTTATTCAATTTCCTTTTGATGGTCCTAACCACTGAATTAACTTCTTTGCTTATTGATTTACATTTTTTGACAAAGATACTGTTAATAATACTTGCAATTCCGATACGAATTTCATGAGATGCACTTATGAAATCACTTAATAGCTATGATATTTGCATCTGAAACAAGGTTGAAATTTTACAGGTTCATGAAAACGCCTATCTTAGTGATTTCCATCATTGCTTTTCTCTGCCATCAAATGCTTCTGGTATGTCTATTACTATTACTCATCAACTAAAACAACGTACGGGACTATGAATTTTTTCTTACTTTTTGTCACCACTCACTAGCTTTAAACTAAGTTTACCTCCTTAGAAACTTGAATTTGTAGTTGAAAAGAATTGAGGTGGTTGATGGGGAACATTCTTATATCATTTTGCATGCCATTCTATTTTACGTATAATCCATGTTCCTAGGATGGGTCAAAGAAAATACTCCTCTTATCTGTAAGGTTTGTCTTTATATTTTTCTTTCTGGCTATTTAGATGAGGCTTTTTAATTTCCCCAAACTTCCAAAACCTTTTTAAGTCAACGTATACTGCAGCAGCTGAGTGGCTCTAGTGTGAGCTTAGTCACTGATTTAACATCTTTTGTTCCTTTTGTTTCTAGCCTTGATCAACCTGTGTACTAAATTGGGTCCTTAGGTTGGGCCTCAATTGTATTATAACTTTTTGCAAATTTAATGCATTCTAGATAACTCTATAGCACCAAGGATGGGTTAGAGAGAGAAAATCCTTCTTCTTCCCTCTATCTTCCCCTACCATTCCTTTGGCTATTCTACATCGAAGTTCTTTTCCTGGTTGTGTTCTTCTCCCTGGTTGTTTTTCTCCTACGTGATTTACATTGACCATTTTGCTAATCTTTTTCTACAGCTTGCAAAAAACATTTGTTTTTCCAGGATGATAAGGAAAAATAACTTTCCTGTGCTGTACTTTTGCACTTGAACAGGGGCCAGTTATACACAACTAGAAGCAAGACTAGTTGGTATCAACGTTGTCATTGGAAAGTGAGTTGCTGGTGGTCTAGTTCGTTTCCCTTTGGGCATAACCAAATATTTGATTAACAGTTATTTCTTTATGATTTATTACACTTGAGAATAGGGAAGGCGAGTCCTGTGATTCAGTTTGCAAGTCAAAAGGACAATCATGTGTCCTAAATAAGCTTCTGGTGCTTAATCAGTGTGACATGTAAGTAATACTTTCTTTGGGTTTTCTATTTTGTATTTTCATTTATACTTCACTTCATGTTTTCCTATGAAGGTAAAGAAACTGCTCTTTAGTTGCATTGTGTGTGTTCAATACAGCTGCTGTGATTTATGATATGCATTTATCGATTGGTTTGTCAATTTTTATGCCTATTTATGTAGTTAGATGTTGAAGGGTACGACTTATTATATGGTCGTCCTATGTATGTCTTTTGGCCAAATTTATAGATCCATATTTGCCATCTATTTCTTATTCTTTGTTCACCTATTTTAATGGGGAAGTATAATATGGTGATTGTTTGTTTTCTTTTTGACTTTGCTTTTGGACTAGAGAAGAATGAAGTATATTTATTATGATGATCATAGCATGCACACCATGTTTGATGTCAAAAGGTAAATTGTATTGCATGTGGCCATGAAAATGATCTGGTGCTTCTAGGAAGAAATTTGTCTGTTCACTTGATTTTGCTCCTTTTCCTCCTAAATTCTTCCTTGAGTTTGCTGATCTTTCCTCGTAATTTTTCTCTCTCTATCTTAAGCATCTTACGACATGTCTACGAGATTGTTAGATACTTAGAAGAGGTAAATCTGATTTTATTAAATACTAGAGGAGAGATGTAATTACAATGCATAGATTTAACCTCTTTTTGGATTGGTATAACCTATGCCCAAATGCCAGAGAGTTCAAGTTGGAATTTAGTGCAGCACGACTCTAATTGAGATTATTGCTTTATCATTCTTGTTAATGTTAGTTCTCTTTTTTAATAGTATGCAGAAATACATGAGTTGCAAGGGGACTTGTTTAGCCAGCACTGGAGCAGATCAACCTGCTGAAGTTGTTGATGATGCTCCAAAGCACTTGGTATATTTACTCTTCTCACTCATAATGTTATATAATTTAGCAGTGTAAACATCCTGGGAGATTAGTTTGGACAATTAGGAAATATGTTTATCCATCCATATAGTTACAGAATTATTTGGACTCATAACTAACCAAAGAGTGTTTTACATTGCATTCTCCTCTTTTTTTTCAATTTTTATGCCTTAGCGTCTCAAATCTTAATGCAATAAAAACCAATTCTTCAAATTACATTCTTGTGAACGCCTTTTTCTTTAAAAGGTCCTCAAATTCCTATCTTTTGTAACAAGATGAATAAGAATGCTAAACAATTGCTTTAAGTTCTGCTGTTCTCAGATCAGTCTGTTCTGGATTGTCTTTTCTTGTAGTTTAGTATTTCTATCCTGCCTTTTGGTACAGACTAAACTTCTAAATCATGGTAATTCTTGAGACTGCATTTCATGATAAATGCTGTGAATATCAATACTTTAGTTAGAGTCAAGTTCCGTCATTTTGAACTGACGCAAAATATTATAGCCAAAGACACCACCGTTGCTGAATTTTCAAAACCTCAAGTTTCAGGGAACTGGAAGTTTGTGTTTCCTATCCTGAAGTGCATTTGACATGCCCTTTTGATACATTTATTCATTTGTCTTAAGTGACGCAATTTGGAACATACAAATTCTCAACCCAAAAAGCATGCAGTTTATTTATGAATTTACTGTAATTTGTTGAAACAAATGCCGTAAGGGTAGTAAAAAAGGAGGAAGGATGAAATGAACACAAACTTTTCTTTTTTGTACTTTTATTCACAGGATCTGGAACAGCTTTTTAGTATTCTTGTATTTATTTAATAATTGGAGAAAGAGGAACACATATATTACTGAACCCCTCTTTTCCCGTTATCTTTCATCAGAATCCTGGAGCTTGCTTGTATACTCGAACTCAATCAATGCTTTCCTGTGATGGTTATCATCGACACACCCGGAGACTTTGCCCTTGTGCATAGTGTTTGCTTCAGTAAGACTTGGTTCCTCTTTCTGTATTTTTGCATTAGTATTGATTTGCTGTGAAATATTTACTTGTTGCAATAGCATGAGATTTTCATCTTTATGCATGTGTTAGTGGTTTTGAAAGCATATATATTAATGGAGGTATTAGCACCAATGCATCCATAACATTCTTTTGATAATATGTTTGTGAGTGGTATTAATTGCTGCAGTAAAATGTCTTCCCCTCCCCTTCCAACTTCCATCAAACCATGGCTTGTTTACTCTTTGCATTTTGACCAAATTCAAATGCAAGTTCTCTCGTTTTGGTTGTTTTTTTGTTCATTGTGGCAAATTGTGATTGTTTGACTTTGTTGGCTGAAAATATTGTTTTAAAGTGGCGATCAAATTTTTGTGATGTTAAACTATTATATACTTTGCATTGAGGAAAATCTTATAGCATGAAACAGTACTCAATTTTCTACAACTCACGATCCATTTGCAGGACAATTTTGTTAACATTTGATGCTTGATGTCAACTTCCCCTAGTTCAGGATGCAACTGTAACGTGCTTCTACTTTCAGAGCAAACCTTTGGTTTTGACCCCGGCAAACTTTCGGCTAGGTCCCATACTCTCAAACAGTACTGTGAAAATTAACTTGGAAGTAGAAATTGGCGGGCTTGCCGGCTTGGGACATCATTTACAGGATTATTATGCAACTCATAGTTCAATCAACACATTTGGTGCAGTGTGATTTTGGCGGATACAAATCATGTACATGAAACTGGTACAGAGGTGCATATTCTCAGGCTGTCAGATTTAGGTTTATGACACCAAAAAAATTGTCATGGTTTTCATAATGTAACAAATGTTGACGTAGGAGTCTAATGAGAACTATAACTGGGAGCTCTTATATTGGTAACAATCTTCTTCATCCACCCAACCCTGAAAAAGAACTGAGTGAAGTCTTTGTTAGGCTTTCGCATCCATAACCTCCTTTGCACACTGTTTGCGCACCTGTTGTTACTGTGTTTTCTCCACAGGCCTTAATGTCTTTATAACTCAGGAACCTGCTGAGAGTCCTTTACACCATCAAAGAATAAGGATTAGCAATAATACTCGCAAAATCTAGAAAGAGGATTTGTAAATTCTTCACATTTAACTGCAGACAATAAAGGAGTTCTGAGTCAAGTGAGCTAATAAAAACCACAGAGGAGGAGGTCATCGTAACTAATAGACAACAAAAGGAAGCTACCCAAATTTCTATGAAATCAAATTGAGAGACAAGTCATAAAGTCTACCCTTTTCAATCTGTAACCAACAAAATTTAAGGGACTTTTTTATATAAATGAAATTATAATTTCGACAAGTCATAAAGTTCCAACTATAATAATAGACCAAAAGTGATTTACTATCGTTGGCTTCTTTAAGGAGATTATGCAGAGATAATAATACAAGAAAAAGAATTTATGGAATATCCTAATTTCCCAGTTGACAACTGCAAGTTTTTCCGATGGTACGCAAGTAATTTCTTAATAGAACTGTCTATGTTATTTAGAAGTTAAGGAAAGAAATAACAGAACTTAAGGAGGAGGCTGAATCAAGGAGGATTTTAGAAGAAATGAAGGTACTTGATGAGCAAATAAAAATTATGAAGCAAGACAATGAAATATTGATGAAAGAGAAGAAAGAGTTGAGGTTGATATTATTAAACATAATTATAGGCTTTATTTTAGCTTAGGTTTTGTTGTTAATCTTTTTTTTATATGCTTGCAAAATGGATTTAGTTCAATCTTCATAAATATGGATGTAAACATATCAAATATTAAAATTGATCCCATTAAACTTTTTCTTTTTCTTTTTCATTGTCATATCTGTCAAAATGTCAGATGAGTGGAGATTTATTATGTTAATTCCTTTATACAAGAACAAAGGGGACATTCAAAGTTGTAACAATTATAAAAGCATCAAATTATTTAGTCACATCATGAAATTATGGAAGAAGGTGATTGAGAATAAAGTGAGAAAGGATGCTTTTATGCCAAGAAGGTCCATGACAGAAGTTTTACATCTCTTTAAAAAGTTAATGGAATACTACAGGGAAAGACAACATAACATACACATAGTTTTTATTGATTTAGAGAATGTGTATGATAAGATATCTAAGATGATAAGATATTTAAGGAAATCATGTTGAGGAGTTTAGAAGTCAATGAAGTTCCTATAACTTATATACGAGATATTACAAATATGTATGAAATTGTAAAAACTAAAGTAAGGACAATAGGAGGAGATATAAAGCATTTTTTTTATAGATATTGCTTTACACCAAGGCTCCTCTTTAAGCTTCTTTTTGTTTACAGTAGTGATTGATGAGCTCACAAAGAATATCCAAGGGAATGTGTCTTAGTATATGTTGTTTGCTGATGACATTATTTTAGTGGATGAGACAAAAGAGGGGGGTCAATGCCAAGCTTGAACTTTGGAGAGATACGTTAGAGTCGAAGGCTTTAGATTGAGTAGGATTAAGACTGAGTACGTGAGTGTAACTTTTCGAGACCTAGGATGGTTATCGATGTGGAGGTAAAGATTGGTTCAAAAATTTTACCTTAAAAAGAGTTTCTTAAATATCTAGGGTCTATTATCTAAAACAAAGGAGAGATTGATGAAGACATAATTCATCGAATCAGATTAGGGTAGCTTAAATAAAGAAATGCATAAGGAGTTTTGTGTGACAAGAAGATAGCACTCAAGCTTAAAGATAAATTATATTGTTTATCGATTAGGTCGACCATGTTTTAAGGAGTAGAGTGTTGGCCCATTAAATAAGTGCATAGTTATAAGCTAATGGTAACGAAGATAAGGATGCTCCGTTAGATGTGCAACCTTACTAGAAGAGAAAAGATCAAGAATGTAATGGTTAGGATAAATTAAAGGTAGCTAATATTATTAACTAATTAAGAGAGACAAAGCTTAGTTTGGACATATTAAGAGAAGACACTCAGAAGCTCCAATAAAAAGATGAGAGAAGATCATACTTAGAAATTGTAATAAGAAAAAAGAGAGGCTTAAGAAGAATTGGGGACAGGTTATGAAAAATGGTATGACAATGTTGGAACTTACCGAAGACATGATGTAACATCCCGTTCCCATACTAAGGGTTAGAAACCTAAAATTCGGTACATGTGAGCTCAAAGAGAGATTAAGAAAATGCATTTCATACTCATGCATAATGTTAGTATATATGCATATGAATTTGAATTTTTGCACACATTAAAATGATTGTACGTGTATTCATTGGCATTTCTGGTATAATTGAATTATATGTGAAACATGATTATATTGAGAATTGGGGTTTAGTTGTGTTGAAAATTAATTTGGGATGTACATTTACTGATTTAGAATTTTTGGTAAAATTTAGGAAATTTCTGGAAATTTTAAGGGTATATTGGACTAGAAAAAATGCCAAGTAGCAAAATAATTGATAAATAGTGGTAGAAATAAATGTCAGATGGCAGTGAAAATTTTTATATGTGACATTAAGATTTAATGACTAGTGTAATTGAAAATTAGAAGATAATTAGATTAGAAATTAGAGACAAAATGAACTAGTTATTATAGTGGACCAAATAGAACAATGGGAAAGTGACAGGTGGCAAGTGATATGTGTCACTTGCCACACCACTTATTGAATCACGTTTTTATAAAGTGAAAGACCATATTTTGGTCTTTCACTTGCTAAAAACAACACTTGCTTACATTTTTATCTTCTCCATTTCTTTATCTTCTCCATTCTTCTTCTTCACTCACGATGCTTTCTTCTCCAAGCCATAAGGTTGAATATTTCTTCCCTCCATCACTAGCCACTTAAATACTTTATTATCTCCACCTTGCTACTAAAAGATCCAACCTATTCCTCCATGAAAGTTGATGATCGTGGAGATGAAAGAGTTAGGGTTTGATGGTGGTTTTGAAGATTTTGAAGCTAAATCAAGTAAGTCATGTTTTAATTTTATGGGTTTGGTTAAATGAAGCATTTGTGATGATAGTTAGAGGTT
>JAOSBL010000005.1:8107392-8120156 GCA_027568915.1 Erythroxylum roraimae
CTACTACTACTACTACTATTACTTATACTACTACTACTACTACTTTCTTTCTCTATATTAATCAAGTTAAAGTTCATTTTTCTAATATATTAACTTATTAATTAAGTTGAAGTTTAGGAAACTAGTGTTTGGTGAAGGCAAAGCAATAATAAAAATGGAAGCTTGAGTAATTTGTAATAATTTTTGGGCATAATCATCTTTTCGTCTCTTAATTTCTCAACTGTTGAAACAAAACACTCTTCATAGGAACATTTTCAAGAACAATAGATTGAGTTCAATCCGTTGACCTAAGAAGCTAATTATCAAATATGATTATCAACAATTTGATATAGTCAAACAACCAAATACCTCCTAATCTGACAAAAAATAATTGATCAGTCATTCACCAAATAACCTCAATCTCTCTTTAAATTGTCAAATAAGGTGGTCTTCGATATATAGAATAAAAAGATTCATTCTTAAAGAGTATTCTAAGAGGATATTATAGGAACAAATCTTCTATTCCTCTATTTTCAAATCATCCAATCCGTCCAATTTTTGTAAGTTCTATTTATAAAATTGATGAATTTTCATAAAACATATTAGGGACAAAATAATGACAAAGAGGTGATCAATATAGGGGTAAGATTGTGTACTATCAAATTCTTCAGACCTTACTTTATTACGAAACTTCGAGATATGATGATGAAGATGATAATGAGGTGATCAATCTGGATACAATACACTTCACTGTTTATATGTCAGAGATTTTTCTTTCTGTTGTCTGTCATTTTCAGGATTAGAACTCCTGTTTAGTCGGAATATAAAAACAAAAAGGAAAAGCAACCAAAATTTGGAACAGTGTTATTTAATTGCAAAAGGTAAGAACTGCTAGGCGTAGGTTCTTGCAATCCAAAACATGGAGGGACTTTTCTGCAAATTTTAGTTTTGCTAACTGTTTTAGGACTTTTGTTGTCACTTGTTTGGTCACCAGAGTCCAAGACAAAGCCACCCACTTTTCACCGCCACCGCCACCGCCACCCAACTTTCCGTCTTTCTCCGACGAGACATGACATCGGCTTCCAAGAACCACAACCACCACCATCAACGGCAGCAACCGTCTTCATCCAGGCCTCCCAAAATTCCCACCTCACAAACCAACCACCACCACCACCAAAACGCAGCCGCAGGAGCCACCTCTTCGCCGATCATCATTTCCGAGCAAGAAAAGGCTCTTTCCGGCTCCACCCACTTGACCAGACAAGAACTCCTCACGCGCCGATCGCACAAACTGAAACAACTGGCCAAGTGTTATAGAGATCATTACTGGGCTTTAATGGAGGACCTCAAGGTTCAGTACCGAGAATACTATTGGAAGTACGGTGTTAGCCCATTCAAAGAAGATCAACCTCAGCACCGAAGGTTAGAACAATGTGGCAGTGGTGGTTGGTCTGTAGACAGAGAAATTGGAGATAAAGGTGGCAACTTTAATGTTGAAGTTATTGGGGAAAATAATAGTGGTTACGTGAATAATGTGAGCTGTAATTTTAAGGGTGACTTGGAATTGAAGAACAACCGTAGGTGTTCGTTTGTTGGGTGTAAGTTAAAGGCCATGGCTTTAACAAGCTTTTGTCATCTGCACATCCTTTCTGACGCCAAGCAGAAGCTTTACAAGCCTTGTGGTTATGTCATCAAAAGGTTCTATGTTGCTCTATCTCTCTCTCTCCCTCTGTGTGTATGTGTGTTCTTTGAATTTGTTTTTTCTTTTCCATGGAATGACTAATATGAATCTGTGCTGCGCAATTAGATTAGAATGCATTGTAAACAACTTGCATCCTAAGCCAGTTTGCGGTTGAATCCACCACACTGTTTGACAATTCTTAGCCTGTATTAGCCAACTAGTATCTAATCATGCTATATGCTCAAGTTGCTTTTGGACCTTTTCTTTCTTCGAACTCCCAACTAGATGATAAGATACTTGATTACTGACTGTGGCTGAAGCCTAGGATGAGACAGGTCAAAAGTTGATCCTTAATTAGTACTCAAGTTACATGAAAGTTAGTTTGGTACTTCCAAACTTGTGCAGTCAATGTGATTGAGGATGCGAAAAAATTGTTGGTTGGATCTAACTTGCTAAAGCATAATGGATTCTAGTGTTGGACTTATTATGTAGGATAGTATGAATTTATCGTGGGTATACATTTGCCTTCTCCCAAATTCCAGTGTCTCAAATCCGTCAACTTCCTACTTTTATTGTAACCCGACTGCCTTATGAATGATTATTTGCAAGCTTTCATACTTTTGAATGAATTGTACCTCTAGTGCACAGGCAGGACCTATAACATGCGGAAAGCCAATTTTGAGATCAACTACTCCCTCCCTCTGTTCGGTTCACTTCCAAAGGGCCCAAACACATATATCTAGGGCTTTGAAGAAAGCAGGTCTTAATGGTTCCACCTCAAGCAAGCTTGCTCCAAAGTTCCATCTCATAGTAGCAGAATATGTTCATCAAATCCAAGTCAAGAGAAGAGCTGTAAAAAATGAAAACAGAAGCAATGGTGTGAAAAAGGAAGCAATTACTGGCTGAACCGTTTTCCAGCTATGAATTGACTGATAAAGCTGGAGAAACTGTGAATAATGATGCAAAAGCCAAGGTGAGAGATATAGAAGAGCTGTTAGTAATCGATATCATATAAAATGTTCTCATGGAATTTTTAGTTTTGTCATAGCTTTCTAAAATGGCTTTTCCTTTCTTTTATTTTTATATTCTCTTGTACTCATCCAAAAATATGTTAATTGCATTATATGACTGAAATCCCCGACTTGATTTCATGCGCAAGAAATCAGTTATAGTTTTATGTAGGTGAGCCTGAAAGAAGCAATCTTTTTAAAGGAGAATGGGATTTTGAACCTCAAAACACCTTAAAGGTGCTATTGTTTCAGACCTTGGGTCCCTGTTCTCATTGATAATCGAACTCTTGAAACTTATGCATTTGTTTCTATCTGTAGTTGCTGAACATGTCTTGGGAATAAATTAAAAATCCTGCTTATATTTAGGATTCTGCGCCATATTTTCCACAGATTGATAGGTAGTTCAGGTGATTGGGATGCCAGTTCTGTTAATAACTATCTTTTTCAGTTCACTTTGTGGTATCCATTTCCTATGTATCTTCTTGGCATTGGACATTAAATTTATCTTTCCGTTTTTGTTTTGCCTGAGCAATAAGTTCCAACAATATTTCTGAAGCCAAGACTCATGCCCGGTACTATCCTTTTCATGATTATTTACATGCTCAAAGTGGAGTAATGCTGGTGGCACTGATCTGATAATCTGTGTAGTATGACTCTGTACAGTATTAATTAGAAAAGTGTGTACAGTTCCCTAAGTAGTGGTTTTTCTATTGGAGGTATGGAGCTTTAAGATTGATAAATCTCTGGCAGTGCAGAATTTCTTGAAGTTCCAACTTAAATAAGGTTGAAACAGTAAACATTTAGGTGCTAATATGTTGCTGAAGAATGAAAATTGATGTAAAAATTGCACTGTCGCCTAATAGTTTGTCCATTTAAAGGTTACTGAATGTCTTCCTATTTTTCATGTTAAACATCTGCTCTGTTAAGTCGTTAAGTGACATATAACTTATCTACATATCGTTTCTGTTTCATTTTCTACTGTATTCTGATCCAATTTTATTTCTATTTCCTTGGCAGGACACGGTTCCAGTTCTTCCACTGGCCTTTGAAAATACAACATTCGAGGATTACCGTTGGACACTGCACTACGTATATGTATAAATTGTTATTTGAGAGCAAGACTTCCTCATTTCAATCAACAAGTAGTGTTCTTGGTGGGGTTTGCCCTCTTAATGGCTCAACAATAAACCTGTCGTCTATTTCATGGCATGCCAATCAGCTCCGCCAGTTAATAGAAAAAGTGTTTTACTTTGTAGAAGACTTTGAAATTTCTGAACCTGTGTCATGTTTAAAGCTTATATTTATATAGACATTAAACTTGAATTATCACTTGAAGCCTAACAGAATATAAGCATCAACTTGAAAAATGATGGGAGAGGAAGCATTACAATGTGAAATTGGCCATTCCCACTCGATCCGGCCAGGTACAGGAAGAAAGTCACCAAAATGATATTCCTTTACTTTTCATAAATAATGTTAGATGTCTAACTAGAGCTACATTTTCTTCAATCGAGCTCTGTTGCAATTTCTACTTGCATGTAATGTTAGCTTAAATGGCTTTTTAAGAATGCACATTCTTCCATCATCTACGTGGTTTCAACTCCTGTTAGTAGATAGTCCTAGGAATAACTGTCTGTCTAACCGAAGATGTAAACTAGCATATCACTTCCCCAATAAGCATCTACTAGTAATACAAAAGAATTGCCTTAGCACATAAACTTCATATAATCAGTAATCTGAAGAATATTCCTGACTTTCAGACCTCCTCCTATGTTGACCAGAGCTGTTACGATCTCTGTGGCGCTTCCGAGAGCCTTCTTCCTGGTTCCTAGATTTCCTTTTGTGAGAGGAATGTTCAACATTTCTAGATTTTCTGTCAACTGGCTGTGCTCTGTCTACTGGACTCCTGTGATCATAAAGCTTTTCCTTGTCCAACGAGCTCCTTCTGTTGTACTGATCTTCACTCTTCATCCTTCTGTGAGAGTGCTCAGACCTATACATGGATCTGCTTTTCTGGTGGTGGTTATCTTCCCTTTCCAAAGAGTGCCTTTTGATAGGAGATCCTTCCTTGTCTGTAGAGCTCCTTTTGCTGTAGTATTCTTTCGAAGATCCACTTTTGCTGCTCCTTTCCTCCTTGTGCATAAAGCTTTCCTTGTGAGAACTATCTTCCCTGTCTATGGAACTCGAATTTCTTCTTGGAGGTGGTGGGACCTAAAACAAATACCAAGATGGAGTTCAAAACATCTAGCTCAGGACAATCTCTTCCGAAAAATTCAAGAAATCTCCAGAGGCAATTCACCACTGGGGAAGTGATAGAGCCTTAACAATTACATCATTTATAACATGGTTATAGTTGCAAGATAGTTTTTAACTGCTTATGTTAGCAAGTGTGAGGTCAAAACCAATCCGAAAAACAATGACAGCAAGTTAAGCTGACTAAAGCAAGTACAGCTTTCTTTACCAATTAACCACATGCCATAAGACTTCCTCTCTGTCTCTTCTTTGTTCCTTTGCCTCATCCTTTTAATTATTATACCAAACAACATTCTGGAATGCCCATGCTTGCAGCCATGTAATTCTCAAAGGAATGTTGCTAATGTTCATCATACCAATTGAATTTCTATAAAAGCTTCAGGACCATTGGCATTAGTGAGCAAGAGATTTTTCTAGATGGCCCATGTACTTTGACAAGGCTCATAAGACAGGACATTGCAATTCATTGTTGTGTGAAAAGAGCACAATTATTTTCAGAAAACAGACTCTCTTCAAATTTCCTTTCACCACTCCGCAGCTCAACTTATAGTTCTTATAGTTTCTACACAGATCTAGCGTCTGAAACAAAGCAATCTTCAACTCTTACAATGGAAGCAAAAATGCTATGGTGCACTGAAATCAAAGTATGTTATTGAGCAAGATTGATAAGGTGTGTTAATGAAATGCTTACACCCCCACCATTCTCATCCAAGTTGACATCAACCATCAACATGCTGAAGGAAAGCCAAAGCCAAAAGTAGCAATACCTGAAACCGTGACATGTATTTCCCTTCTGGGGGAGGAGGAATGCCAAGTCTCTTCAGATCACCATAGGGGATTGGCCTTCTGTGATAAAATATTAGTCTATATCGAGTGAGGGAAGAGGTATTGACTGCAATATCACTGATACATTAGGAAGAAAGAGTTGGAATGAAAAAGAAAATCTTTTTGCTAGATACAGTGGTGCTCGAAATGGTCTTTCTCGTCCACCAAATCGAAGCTGACCAGACTCCTTCTTGCCACCAAGGCCTCCACCTGTGTACTAAAAACAAAATTACATTCTAGATCTATATAATCAACAATCTTTTGACGAGAGAAATACTGGACTTTACCTAACCTTCTTGGAATCCATCCTGGCATCAACTGCTGCCTACTATAGTCAACAATGACTTCAGAGTCATCAATGAAAGAATGATGAGCATCCTATGTATCAGAGAAATGCAAGAGACCAGCAGCGTTAGTTTTTAATCCACATAAGTTAAAATAAGGGATGCAAGAATAACTCTAATTGTACCTAACTGCAAGTAGATTGAGTGTGTGAGTGTTGTCATATATCCAGTTTGATTCTCAGAAAACTAAAAATATGAGAGATTCTTTTTATCTAAAAGACTTGGACAGAGGATACCCTTCTCTTTCTATTTGTTGTTTGTTTTTTTTCAAATGGACAATCGTGTGAGACAGTATAGCATTCTTTCACCATTTGAAGGTCACCTCATATTTATGTCAGCACATATCAAGCACCAAAGAGTGCATCTAAATGTTTGTGCTTTATCTCCAAAGTTTCAAATAAGTCAAATTTAATGCAGCTTTTTTATTCTCATGTTCCTAAAATCACATTTTTGTCGTATAGATCTGCGTGCATCTTTGAACTCTTTCCAAACACAGTGAAGTTATTTCCTCCATCAAACATATGTAAGAGTACCAAGCATGGACGTGCATCCAGTATAAGAGTTTTAACTTCAATAAAAATTACAAAATCCAATGCTTATGATGCAAGTAAGAAATATGCAAGAAACAAAGTTCAGGCCCAAACAACCAACTGAACTGAAAATGTGAGAAAGGCAGGCTATGAGGTTCTTTTTCTTCTCTCTGCGCAGGGTTGGGGGGTGGTGTTTTGGTCTCAAATCAAGTTACGAAAAGACATTAATTTGTTACAGATTATATTCCAAGCTTTAAACCTTGTAGGCACGAAGCATATCCTTTTCTGATTGATATTCAACAAATGCATATCCTCGTGAGGCACCTGTTACTGTAAAAAAGGAAGCACCCAAGAGTACTCTTCTCAGACAAAGAATCAAGCATAGCCAGCAAAGTACAGCCACTATAACATCCAAAGAGGAAAAGCTATAATTCGTAGAATTCAAGAAAATGGAAATCCTTTGGCTCAAAATAAAGTTATTTTGCAACTTATCCATCTTATAACATCATGTTTCTCCACATCCCACACCCCATCAAAAGAAAAAGATGAAGATAAACTCTCTTCCGTAGTGGTTAGGCAGACATCCATATATCACCAAATTTCATTGAATTCGTACTTATATCCACAATGGCCGGATTAAAATGGAGATCAATAGTAACGAATTTCAAATACCGATATCCCTGACCAATCGCAAGTTCTTCACGCGACCATACTTGCTCATTGCCTATAAAGAACAATAAAACTGTCAACAACATCACCAAATAACACATGAAACGTCCCCTTTCCCTTTAATTTGTGCACTGAAAAGGTAAAAATTAGTCCTCATCAGTGCCAGGACCTCCATTCGTTACCTTGTGGAGAGTTTCTTCAGTGGTGAGATGGGAAAGACGAGCAACGAAGACCGTACAATAAGGGTCACCGATGAGTTTAGGATCGCCGGAGGGATCATCTGGCACCAAAAAAAGAAAAAAAAAACAAAATATTAAAAACCAGAAAACCCAAATCTTGAAAAATGAAGAAAACGAAAAAGTGGGTATTGAAGAAGAGAAAGGGAGAAGTACAGAGGCCAGCAGAGGAACAGAGAAAAGCGCGATAAATCGCATTGTCGTGAGGGACAATATCGGTGCCGTCTATGCTTCCAGCTTGTATCGGATGGTAAGAGTCAGCATAAAACACCGAGTTTATGTTGTTAGCACCCATTTAATTTCACCACACACGCACTCTCAGACTCACCCTCATGTCCAATATCTTAGCCAGTGTTTGTGGCCTTGAGGTTATATCCAGAGAGCTTCAATGGCGGCTTTTGGCTGGGATGAAACTAAATGGTCTAAAGGTAATTTGCAATTAGTCACCCCAATAATAATAATAATATTTTTCTGTATTTTCTTATACTGCCACACGTAAAAGTAGGTTGGTATAATTTAATTAGCGAATAATATTTTATTAAAAATATTTAATAAATTAATTATTTAAGATTAGTTTTTATTTTTTAAATGATTATAAAAAATGACTTAAAATTTTTTATAAAAATATAAATATTATATTTTAATACTTTTTAAATGTTTTTATAAGAATTTAAATTTTAAATATTTAATTTTAAAAATAAGTTTATAAACTTATAAAAAATATAATAATAATAATTTCTTATTTCTCCTTCTAAAATTAATATTATTGCCAAAAAACAGGATTAAAGATTGAATAAAATTATTATTATTATTATTATTATTATTATAAAATAGATTAAATATTGAATAAAATTAAAAAGTTTTAAAAAGTGATTGAATAAAATTATCCTTATTTGTAAAAAATTAAAAAAGACTGTTAAATAAAAAATAATTAGTTTATTTTGATTTATAAAAACTGATCAGTTTACAAAAATTGATCAGTTAATCAATAAATTAGTTGATTTTTAATAATAAAAATTATTAAATTAAATCAAATCAAAAAGTTAAAAATTAAACTAAAAATTAACTGATTGAAGCTTTTTATCGTTAAATCGGCTAAATCAATTAATTTTTAAAACATTAGCATTAGATATATCTAACACCAAAACTTTTTTAAATTTATAAAATTAGTATCAATTGTGTAAAAATTGATGGGATAGATGTTTTTTCTTTATTTTGAGGAGTTTTAATTAATAGTGTTTTAAATATAAAAAATGACGTTGAAATTTGGATGATATTCTTTGATTTTTTTGTAATTTGCACGTTTCTCTTAAATTTAGTTTAAAAAATTATTTGAATTTGAATTTTAAATTTTCGTAATTTATAGAAATTATATATTTTAATTTTAATATTATATTTACTTTACTTTTATAATAAATAAAAAATAAAACTGTTTCAAACTTTTATATTTGATAACTACTTAATAATTGTATTTTAAACTTAAAATATCTTTATATATATATATATATATAATTTATATATATATATATATAATTTTTAATTAAATTAAATAAATATTTACAAAATTTATTTATTTTTTGTAATGAAAAAATAAAATTATTATTAATTAATTAATATTTTACAAAAAATAAAATTAATTCATTTATAAATTAATTATCTAAATATTCAATTATTATTTACAATAATAGTATAAATTAAAAGAGAATATGTTAGAGAGTAGGGTACTTTTGGAGATATGACTAAGAACATGAACACTGGCTACCGTGGAGTTGGGGGTTAGGTGGGTTAGTTAGTTGCCATCACTGGTGGTCGTGTTCTTCTCAACCTCAAAGCATTCTTTTCCTTTTCTGGTTCGCCTAGTTTTTAACCAAAAACGAAACCAGCCCACCACCACTCTGAAAGCAGACGAGATAATGATGTGGGTTAGATCAACTTTTAGACCATTCCGACAACTCAGACCTTCTGTTTCACTTTTCCGTTCATATTCTAGTTCAGCTGCTGCAGTTCAGGCAGAGAGAACAATCAAAGATGGCCCCAGAAACGACTGGAGTCGTCAAGAGATAAAGGACATTTATGATTCCCCGTTACTCGATCTCCTCTTTCACGGGGTTTTTACAGCCTCTCTCTTCTGTTTGGTTTTCTTAATGTGAATGGTGACTCTGGGTTAACTTCTTTCTTCTTTTCTTTTCTCATTACAGGCTCAAGTCCATAGGTATGCTCATAACTTCAGAGAAGTTCAGCAATGCACTCTACTTTCTATAAAGACTGGTGGGTGTAGTGAGGATTGTTCATATTGTCCTCAATCTTCTCGATACAGCACTGGAGTTAAGGCCCAAAGGCTTATGACCAAGGAAGCTGTCGTGGAGGCTGCCAAGAAGGTTCTTTTCCTTTTATATCACTTCTGCCTTGCAGTTATGTCGCTTGAATTGAGTCCAATTTGTGGTGTTTAAACTTTAAAGAACTTTATTCTCAAATTTGATCTTAAAATACGTGCTTTAACATCAACTTAGGTGATTATATCTGCAGCTCTTTCTTTCTCAACCATTTTATTTGGTGCATACGTCTTCAATGACTAACTTTAATTCCATGATTTCTGTTGGGCTTTGCCAATCAATCTCAAAGGAGATTTTCATCCGCTTCTCTATCGGGCTTGAGCATTTTGCCCTGCTGCAGTGGTCTGAAGTCATCAGAAAGCCCTTGTTGACAATATGGCTCAAAACAAGTGTATAAAAGTCAAAACATGAAGTTTCTGTAATCTTATTAGCACTGCTGTTTTGTGATCGATTGAATGCTATTGCTAATGATCAGTTGACAGCTTAGTCTAGCTGTCCAATCTCATAGTACCTTTACAGGCTTTGATTCTAGTTGACATGGAGTTATGTCAGGTCTGTTTTATGTGGCAAGCGATGGATAATTCGCATTTACACTGTGTTTCAAGCTGATATTTGTGCTTTTTCAGGCAAAAAAGGCTGGTAGCACTCGTTTCTGCATGGGTGCTGCCTGGAGAGACACAGTAGGGAGGAAGACAAACTTCAACCAAATACTAGAGTATGTCAAAGAAATTAGGTAAGACAATTCTATTGAAAAACGTATTTGTGAGTAAGCAGCGGCTGATAAAATTTTTCGGCTGATAAAATTTTTCTCTGGATTTGTTTTCTCAGTTGGTACTTAATAAACAGCTTTACTTTGTACAAGACGCCGACAATGGCTACAAATTCACTCTTCTCAAAATAATACGTACAAAGTTTCTTCTTTCTCATAGTACTTGAAAGTTTCTTATTGAAGGACTCTGATAGTAGTGTGAGTTGGTTGAGTATGAGAGGATTTTCAGATCTTGTCTAGTCTTTTGGTCTATAGACAAACAATCTTGACTTAGAGGTGTTATTGGTCCTAATTTAGTGATTAATTGTCATGCTATTTTGATTAATTGTCACTCGTTGGAGTAAGTTTTGAGTTGAGTGGTTATGATTTCTAAGAGCTGCCAGTTCAGACATATGCTCCCCAATTAAGTTTATCCTGTTTTGTGAGTTTGATGCCCTGTAACAGCATTATCTGCTGTATGTCAGGGACATGGGAATGGAGGTGTGCTGTACTTTGGGCATGCTAGAGAAACAACAAGCTGTAGAACTCAAGAAGGCTGGCCTTACAGCTTATAACCATAATCTTGACACATCGAGAGAATATTACCCTAACATTATCACTACGAGATCCTATGATGAAAGGCTGGAAACTCTTGAACATGTCCGTGAAGCAGGAATTAATGTTTGCTCAGGTGATTTTATCAACCTTCATTATTAATTTTATTGGAACCTCAGCTTTGACAAGAATTTGTAACTTAAACCTTGGATTGTATTAATCTGTACGCAGTTGGTTCATTACATAATGTTGTAATACTATTTTGACTAGTTGCCTTACGACCTATACATTCTTCAATCCGCTGTCAGATAAGAAAATTTCCTTTTTGACAAGAACAATGATTATTATGAGGGTATTAATCACTTTCTGCTTAACAGGAGGCATCATTGGGCTCGGAGAAGCTGAGGAAGACAGGATTGGTTTGTTGCATACATTAGCTACTCTACCCAGTCATCCCGAGAGTGTTCCAATAAACGCTCTAGTTTCTGTGAAAGGCACACCGTTGCAAGATCAAAAGGTAATGCCTTCATCTGTGTAATAAAATTTTTTATATTCTTGAGAAAAGAAATTACCAAGTAAAATAGTTGCTGCTACCAGTTAGCTTGGTTGCTACTCAGCTGTCACCTACACCACGTAGTGTGGAGGGGCTATTGGTCTGACTTTGCAACTTGATATTTCTGCTCTGACTAATTCAAAGTGAGATTGCTGATTGTAGTTTAACATATCATATTTCTTATGGTTGTTCAGCCATTAGAGATTTGGGAGATGATTCGAATGATTGCCAGTGCACGTATAGTCATGCCAAAAGCCATGGTCAGGCTGTCAGCTGGAAGAGTCCGATTCTCAATGCCTGAACAGACTCTTTGTTTTCTTGCTGGTGCAAATTCCATCTTTACTGGCGAGAAGCTGCTAACCACACCTAACAACGATTTTGATGCTGATCAACTTATGTTCAAGATGCTTGGTTTGATTCCAAAACCTCCTAGTTTTGCAGAAGAGCAAGTTATCGAAGCTGAAAATTACAGGGAAGTTGCATCTGGGTCAGCTTAAATCACAATTCAGTTAATAATTCCCCATTAGCTAGAAGCTGTAAAACAGTAGTCATCAATCAGGTCCCATGTCGAAACAGTAGTCATCAAAAGCAAAAACAGATCAGTGCCCTTTCCTTGGTTATAGATGCGGTCAATGTTCATCATTGAGGATGTCTTTAGCTAAACTTCTATCAAAGCTGACAGTAACAACCAAAGTGGTTGTGTTAAATCGATTAATATGATAAGAATGATTGGAAGAAGTTGTAATGTGTGCATTCCTATGTCAAAACTATTTATGCCTGTACAAATAGTTGCCGAATTAAGAAAGAAAAGGAAAATAAAAAACAACCACCACCTCAGTAAATAAAGGTCCCTATTTTATAAGGGCATCTCCAACCTTTGCACCAAAATTTTGCACCAAAATTGGTGTAAAATGGAATAGTAGAATCTTTTTACACCAAATTTGGTGTTACTCCAACCATTCTACACCAAATTTTTTCAAAGAATATACCACAATAATTTAGTTATTAACGAAACTAATTTATATTTATATAACCACAATAATTTAGT
>JAOSBL010000005.1:8120256-8131981 GCA_027568915.1 Erythroxylum roraimae
TCTTTTTATACTTTTGGTGCAATGAATAGTAACACACCAAATTTGGTGTGTTACTATTCATTGCACCAAAATAATTGATGTTTTGGTGTCTTGATTGGAGTGAAATTTTTGGTGTTTTGGTGCCTTAGTTGGAGATGCCCTAAGGCTTGAAGAAGAGAGATTAATTGTACAAACTTTTCATTTGTAGTTTTACCCCAAAAAAAAAAAAAAAAAAACTTATGTGACTCGAACTTTTAACCTTTTCATTACACAAGAATAACATATTACCAATTACTTTAAAGTTTATACGGAGGTCATTTTTTCCAGGCTAACCCAACTTAATTTTGGCTTAAGTTGCCCGAACCATAGGCTAAAAGTGGTCATCCCGTGGCTCAATCATTACTTCATAACTAAAGTCATTTTGTCAAAAAAAGACATTTTTTTTACCTATTTTTAAAAAAATAAAATGGGCCGGATTAGCCAAACCTACCCTATCTCAACCTGTCAAGTCACGGGCTATCTAGCCATGACCCGGCCCAACCTAATGACATTTCTAAAAGTTCGTCGTCTAAGAAAGAGAAGAAAAATAAAAATGCAACTCCTGTGAATATTTGAGCGAACATGACTGGCTGGCCACATTAATGAAGAAATGAGCAGTCATTGAATAAAGCTCAAAGGACTTGAAAACGGGCAGAAAATGTATACAGCAAAATTTTACAGCACACATAAATTAAGATTACGTGTGTCCATACAAGAAAGAATATAGATGTTTGTTCTTTTGCAGGACTATAAAGTTACTTTCTTTGTATCTATCAACCCTGAAGGGAAGGGTGAAAGGGAAAGACAAAATCTAAAACTGCTCTCACGATGTATATATAAATTAAATCACAAGGCCCCTGTTCTCAAGTAGTAGTCACCAACGGTTAAAAAGACATGTTCCCCCAAGACAACATCTACAGCAGACTGATTTTCAATGCAATCTACTGTTATCTGCACAGTTAGGCGAAGTGGATCCTTGAGAAATAGCATATTATATAGTTCATTTGTCTTTCAACAATGGTCAGTGAATGCCACAGTTCAAAATCATAAACAAACCTTATCATTTCGACGCTGAAATTCTGATTTAAGATTTGAATGATCCCTTGATAACAAGTAAATTCCCAGGGCTGATGCAGACTTTTTATTTCCTGCATCCATGGGTGAAACATTGGGAAAAGAAGCTAATTGAGGAAGTGGTGAATTTCTAGGAGGAGAAAAACTCATACCTCCATATAATGCAAGAATAGCATCTGATACAAACACCAGTGATGGCCTTGCCAAATATATGGTGAAAGACAAATTCGATATACCATGAAAACTCTCCTCACCAAGCACAACCTGCAATATGTTCATAAGGTTATGCGTGCTCATCCGTAAACATGAAAATAACTGTCAACAACCTTCAAAGTTCATGAATTTACACTTGAACTAACTGCAGATTTAGAACCAACTCAGATAATACAAGAATAAATGTGAATATTATAGCAAGATTTAATTTACATCAATATTTAAATATTAACTTTATAATTAAACTTAAAATTTGTTCAAGTAAAGCCACTCCTAAGCCGGAGTTGCGTGATTAAAAGAACTTCTGTGGTCTCAAAATCAAATGGGAATTCCTTCTGGTTTTATGCCACTTGAATATCTGATGCAGCCACTGGAAATCGGAACATGTTTTAACTTCGAATATGAAAAAACATATATTGGTAATCATTGTATTCTTCAGCACCTCTAACTTAATTTTAGATTAGACCAATTGGTTTTCTTCCATAATCTAAATTGGCATATACTTCAACATCGTTCTCCAGTAAACTAAGATGAAAATATAAGGGGAAATTGCAGTTAAAAGGTAATTTACTGTAACTTACAGCATGTTGAGGTATCTTATCCAAAGGTAGCAATGGAGAACCAATGGCATCTCTAATATAATTTTCCTGCAATTACATATACATAAAACCCAGTCAATAAATGCTTGAATTTAAAGCACCTCAATGTCAGACGATGCAAGACACTGATGCACAATACTTCGTGCGAGAAGGATGATAAGAGTTCCCCATATGTTGTTGATGAACTAAGACCCGTATGCCCCAAAAGCTAGATAAATCAGGACAAAATAGAAAAGAAAGATGAAATAACAATGAGGATACATTTAAAGAGGTTGAATGAGTATATGGCCAATCTTGAGCATCAGGAGGAACAGCATTTCCCACGTGTATAATCATAAGTAAAGAATTGTCTTTAACAAAGTTTCCAAGTGAGAGATTTATCACAGATCAAGATTTATTGGACAAAAGAAATAAGTAATTTAATCAGGTTTAGGATGATGACAATACCTGTGAATTCAAAACTTGTTGTGTGACTGACGAATCATCAGCCAAAGATTTAAAGTACACCTCCACCATGTCTGTTGGTTCAAGGGCCACTTTTTTCCGCAATTTTTGAATTCTATTGACAATCTGCAATGGTCAAAGCTCAAAATTACATTCACTAAAATCTGTCCCCATCTATTCTCTATCAAATTGGCATTTTGCTAACATTCATAAGAGAAACAAAAGTCGGTCCATAGTCAAGGAATATATCTCAAGACATTCTGACGATAGACAGAGCAGTCCTTTTTATATCGATAGACAGCAATTTTATTTTATTTTTTGATTTCATAACCTCCTAAAAATGTTAAATACATAAGGAGGTAATGTATCACATGAAAATTCACACGAGAAAAAAAAAATTGACAGTAATATCCTTGCAAAAACATTTTTTATAGTTCAATCATTATGATTGGTATACATCCAAACTCTAAAATACTTGTGAAAAAAAAACAGTAACATACCTCACGAGCAACCCCAGCTTCAAACAAGGATTCATCAGGACGCAAATCCAAAATTACCAAAACATCACCTGAAACATTAGACACCGGAAACCTTAGAAATGCGTGCTTATCCATACATTCACATACACAAACTTCTTAACTTACTACTCTATTTGATTCTTACCATCCCCAGCAGCATCAATCTCCTTGTCGGTTAATCCATCAGGACGTTTAAATTCCCGAATAACCTAGTTTAGAAAACAAGCACCCATTTATCCAAATGCATTAAATAGAACAAAACAATTTACAAAATAACCAAGCAACTAAAAATTAAACCTTGATATCAGCCAACTTCAAACTGTGAGCAGCAATAGTGACTTCTCCAGCTTTCTCAAAAGCTAAGATATCTTTCTGAGACATGCTTTTAACTTCTTTAGCAACAACTACCATAGATTTTCCTAGGCGCTTTCCTAGCACACTAGAAGAAAATAGATACCGAAAGACATAAGTGCACAACATTAAGGCATCGAGTCCTCGAGAAAACAAAATTTGCATACCTGAACTCAGGCTCTGCACGGAGGGAAGCATATTTCAAAGTGTCATTACATGGGACAAGGGATCTAACATTAAGTTCCTCTAGCACATACTGCAGTGTGGATGTAAACACGATCATAAATCAGTTGAAACATCAAGAGCAGAAAAGAAACCGAAAAGAAAATCTATTTATGAAGTAGAGCACAACATTATTAGAGCCATCTAGAAATTATTCTTGATGAAATACTGCTAAAAATACACTCAAGAACCTCAATTTTTCAGAAAAGCAAAGGAAATTCAGAGTTCTTATGTTCCTTGATCCAATAATAAAAAATCAACAGAAAATATTTCAAGATTACACGAGAGCAATTTAAAGAATTTAAACAGTTAAAATATAGCTTTCACACTAAGGCTGTTCATAGAAAGATGTCTTTCCAATGTTGTACTGAAACAATTGCTGCCATACATAAAAGAGTATAGTTGCAAGCAAATGATCATCAAAAGACTCATTTGCCAAGAGAAAATAGACATCCCAATTTACAACACCAGAAATTAGTAAAATGAGTAAAGTTTCAATAAAGTTCCATGACCAAGAAAGCCAAAATTTAGAAGGTGTCAGCCAAAAACAGTGACAAATGAAAAAGCATGCAGTACCAACTCATCAAACTTGGGGCAGAAAAAGTGATTACCAGTCACCAACCAACAATGATGAAAAACAATCAAATTACAAATAATTCTACTTTCTCATAATCAAGGTAGAAAAGCACTGAACTAAGGTCAAAATAAGATCACAAAACTTATGAGAAACATAATTAGGTCCAAAAAGCAGGAACATCTCAAGCACAGTATGAGGATTGCCATGTTAATCACAAACCTCCTTTAGTTTTCCAGCAATGTCATCAAGAAAATCAGCATCAGGATGAACTACTACCATCTCTCTACAGTTAAGGAGTTAATTACGTTAGTAAGAGGGGAAAAAAAAAAAAAGAGTAAAAACATTGAAAATCAGCATGAGATAAGCATAGGTGCACCTTAGAGGGGATTTCAGAGGCTTGTTGTGACGCTCTCGGATATTGCGTGCAAGATCAATGATGGTCATCATCCTCGAAACACTTTGTTCAATCCTTTCATCCCTCTGCAAAAGCATTAGATTAATGCAGGATCGAATGTGGTGGTAATAAAGAACAAACTATTAGCTTCCAAAAGAAAATGGTGACTAGTGTCAAGAATACCTCTCCCTCTTCTTCTGGAAAACTGCAGAAGTGAATGCTTTCCTCTAATCCAGGGGAAACTCTCCTCATATTTTGATAAAGAGTCTCAGTAAAAAATGGTGTGAATGGTGACATAACCTTACAAGAAGTCAGAAGCACCTGAGAACAAACAACACAGATTGCCTTCAGAAAATCATGTGGAACCTACAACATCCTACTTTTACGAGTATATGAACCAGCACGTAAAAATGAGAAATGAGATGCTATAGGCAAATACTTTTAACAATCATTTGAAATTTAAAGTCTTGAGAGCAGGAAAAAGAAAAGATTAAATAGACAGCAGTTTTATTCCTGTAAAAGAAAGACGCAAATACTGGAATTATATCAAAAGCATGGCTGAAAATTTATGACAAGAATGAGGGTATATGTGAAACATAAGTCAATAAGACAGATAACTAAACCAGTTTTGAGAATCTATAATATATATATGTACAGGATTCACAAACATTACTTTTTGAGAATTTTGCCCTTACGTTTCATATGTACTGCTAATCCAAATGACTTGTTGAACATAAAACTCTTACAAGTAAAACTAGATTATATATCTTTGAGAAGGAGGCCTACTCCCTGGCACATAAAAGAAGTTGCCCGTGCTTATTAATCGGTGAAAAAATATTTTCTAATTTGATTTCTTTTCCTCTGGTTCCACCACAATCTAGTTTATCTTAACACATAAAAGACAAGTGGATGATACATCAACACATGAAACTGTGCACATAAATGCTAGTTCTGGCACAAAAACCAGAACACGATGTTCACATCTAATTAACATCATGAATACAGAGTTTCCAATCTATCAACATTAGGAGGAGATTACTATAGTCATACATTGTAAAGAGTAGAGAGAGCAGTCTGGCAGTCTTCTTCCCCAGTTCGACCTTTCAATCTCTTGCGGTTTAATCGAACATATATATTTGTTAGGTTGTCAAGAAACTTCAAGAGGTATGGAACTACCTGCAAAGAGACAGATACCAAAAGCAAAAATACTGATAGGTATTGCTGGCATGAAAATGTACATATCTATAGCAAGTTAAAATAATAGTCCACAGAAGAAAAAGAAAATTAGAAGATGACTCAACACCGAAAGGATTTTATACAAAACTAACCGTGTAAAGTCTGTATGCATTCATTTCGTTCCGGACAAAATGAACAAGACTCTGTGTGGCTGAATTGATCCACTGATCAAGCACGTTAGACGAATTTTGAAGTGTTGCTAATTCAATAGGAGAGAATGGTTTCAGTCCTTCAACTTCAAGTCTCTTTGCATTCTGTACAAGAAACCTATATGCATTGTACCATGGAAGGAAGACATCCTTCACCTGAATAAAACAGAAAAATGGATTATGGTATCCGATTGTTGAAACATTAATCAAACACTAGTGCTCATTGGTAAGATCACGAAAAGACCATGCCAAACTGGTACATAAAACAGTTGACAGTCAATACTCACAACACCATAAACCCCTTCCTTTTTGAAACGCAAAGTTTCAGCTCGCACAACAGGAGAGTTTATAAGGTACAGTCGCAGAGCATCCTATACAACAAAAGACAAAAGCCTTAGAGTTTAATATGACAGGGAAGAAAATTATGGCAAGAACAAGAATACACAAAGACTAAAATCTACCTGCTTGCGGAAAAAGACCCAAAAAAGTACAAATTTGTTTATGCTCCCGGTAAAGGGAAAAATACATAAAACAGCAAATAAGAATCTTATGGAGAACAAGAGAGAACTTACAGCTCCATAATCGTTAATAACTTCCATAGGAGAAGGATAGTTTTTCAGTTTTTTACTCATCTTTTTTCCATCCTCTGCTAATACTAGTCCATTGCAGATGAGATTCCTGAATGCAGGCTTCCCAAACAATGCGGTGGACAACACCATGAGAGTATAGAACCTGCGAAATGAAAATCAAGAACCCGAATTCCCAAGTTCTTCAGATAGCCAACAGTATGTGGCAGGATAGCAGAATGAGAAAGAAAGAACGAAATTGATGAATATCCTAATAAAGATATAACCTCTCTAAAGATAAAGATTCCACAAAGTAGCACCTAACCTGAAGACAACGATAAGCATGGCAAACTTCCATGTACAAGGATTTAGAAACACATTTAACAACTTCTCCAAGACATCTTGCTTGAAAAGCATACTATGCATTGGGGATAAGCTAAGTATCAACAGACAATAATAAAAGGGTGAAAGACTGACCATCCACGTGTTTGATCTAACCCTTCAGCCACAAAATGCCCTGGAAAGTTTTTCTCAAAAATTGTAACATTTTCAAATGGGTAATGGATATAAGCATATGGCATCGAGCCACTCTCAAACCAGCAATCAAATACCTGCAGAATAAACCAATACATCCAAACCAAAAGGCAAAGCTTAAGATTCAAGCAGAAAGTTCCACGTGGAATATTGAACAATTCAAAATATGCCCTTCTGATCCTTTCCTTGTAAGACTAGAGACGAGCCCAATTCTAATTTCATCAGAAAAATACTGTTTTTCACAAACATTATCAAGCTCCATGAGGAAACTCCAGATTATAAACTCGACAAAAACTCCCAAAGGCAAATCAAATTGTTATGATGATAAATGCCACTACTTATTTGCAGATAAACTGCAGGAAGAAATTGAATCATAGAGTAAAATGATTCCAGCTTCTTGTTCTTCACTTTCTTATATCCTAATTCCTTTCACCCATCATGTTTTGCTCATAAAACAAGCACAAGAAACTATCACATGACCCACTTTCCAAGGATTTAAAGATTGTGTTGCTATCAAAGTCACTGCAACTTCATACCATTGCTAACCTATTACTTCCCTAATTCTCACATAAAACCAGTAGCTGAAAAGAATTGTACAACACCAAATTCAGTAACTTACATCATCTACACGGTGAAGCATGCCAAATTCAGCACCGCGGCTGGATGGAATTGTAATATGGTCAATGTTGTGACGATGTAGATCATGCACCTACAAATACACATAAGCAATACAAAGCATGAATTAGCTCAAAGACCTTGCATCTTATATAATACGAAAAGAACGGAACCCATCTTCATACTTCTAGATAAAAAAGGATCAATATAAGACCAGTACATCCTTAGTACGTGATGAAGGAAAGAAAAAAACTAATTTTTACACTACTGGTCTATAAATACAACCACAAGTTAACTACAAGATAAGCAAAGATTGGAACTTATCCTTTCTCTCCGAGATCACCTTAACAATCACATATGACACCTTGTGCTTAGGGATGGCAACAGGCAAGGGTAATCCTGCTTGCCTGGCCCAAAACGTCATTTTGGGGGAATTTCCCAAAACAACATCGTTTTGGGCAGCTCATTTTTTAAAATTAATCCAAAACGCCATCATTTTTGGATGGGGGTCAGGTCGTTCTAAAGGGCTTCAGGCTGGACCCCAGGCCCAAGCCTGGCCCAAAGTCCAGTCAACCAGGGCCTGGCCTGAAGTCAATCCAAGCTCGGGCCCACCTATCATCCCTACTCATGTTATCATGAAGAATAAAGATAAAGTGCGGCCGGAAAATGAAGTATCCTGAAGACAGTAGAATTCAATCCACTAAGGTATGCTTTAAAGTAGTGCAGCAGCAATTATTCATGCACACATTTTAGCTAAAAAGAAAATGAAAAATAAGAGGTAATCATGCACATAAACTAACAAGGAAAATAACTTGAAATCATACTGGCATATCATGAACAAAATTTTAAACACATGACTAAAATGTCCCATAAGAAATTAGAAAGGGTGACCATGAACAAGAGAAACTGTTGGGAAATATCCAGCTGGATATTTCCTAGATATTATTGACTCCTAAAAGTTAGCAAATCAGATCAGTTAGAATATTATGTACAGATATTAGTTTCCTAGAATAGCCCTCTCTATTTCTATATATACTTGTATCTATGTATTGATCAAGTGAGAATAAAAATAAAACTGTTAAGAATTTCTGCAGAAACCATAAATTTAATAACCAAAATGAAAATGCCATGGAGAGAGAAGAAAGAATAAACCTTCTGACCGGAGAGCGTTTCAAGTTTAGCAACAGAATCCATCACTACAATTTCTTCACCATCCTCACTGATCCATACAGGAAGAGGAGTGCCCCAAAATCTACTTCTACTAATCGCCCAGTCTCTAGCATTTTCCAGCCAATTGTGGAATCTTTTCTCCTACATCATAAAAACATAAAAGGAGGTGAAGAAAGACCCAAAAATATATGCACAAGACATGGTAATTACAGGTACAACTGCAAGAGTAATATACTAAAATTCAAAGTTAATGCATCAAAAACCTTTGTTGTTCACTATCACGCTTGCAGTGTTATTTACATATAAGAGAAATTCTAATCCGGAAGGTTGTACCATAAAAAAGGGAGAAACATATTCTATGCATGTAGATACACATAGCAGTTGCTATACAACTTAAAATAACTGAATGCATGTCATTAGCTTCCAAGAAATTCCAGATTCTCACTTTTCAGATCAAACGGAACATACATGGAAGTAACTTTAGCTATCAGAAACAAGAATCCTAGTGCCTTGAGCTACCTTGGAGATATAGTCATTGCATCAATAACTAAAATTCCAACCTTCAACATATGTCAAGTTGAGATTGCATAAAGCAACCCCAATTGTTTCCAAAAACTTATTTCACGGGGAAACGGATGTGAGTTAAGGAGGAACAAGAAAAAAAATCTAACCTTCACATAATCAGGTACCCAATATGTCTGAGTGTTGCTTTCTAACAACTTTGCTTTTAATTCTTCCACTCTGACAAACCTTTGTGATAAATTAAGCCATACAGCTCAATTAGCAAGAAGCAGGAAATAGGAATCCATTATAAAGGTGCAAAACAAACTTAAAAAGGAAAGATGTAGATAGCATATACATATACGCATATGTAATCAAAACTAGTGACAAATGCAATGAACTTTCATGTTGATAAACTCTTGTCATGTCTAGCCAAAATAATTTTCTCAACTTGAAGGTTGATTGTTTAATGCTACAAGTTTCCTTTAGATTTGATATATATATATATATATGAAACTTACCTCAATAAATAACAACTAAAAGAAAATCATAAGATTTCAGAATGAACTGGCTTGTAAGCATGACACAAAGTAAGATTATAGACAGATTCAAGATTTCGTAGGAAAATTCACTTACCAGCTTGGTACAGCTCTATAAATAAGAGGTGTATCAGATCTCCAACAGAATGGATAAGAGTGAGTAAAGCTTCCAGACTTAACAAGCCTGCTTTTTGCCTGAACATCACAAATTTCCATTGAGTGACAAAGTATGTAAGAGCATATGACAGTGAAATCAAAAGATCAAATATAAAAATCCACAGTTCTGAATCCTAATATTTTTTGCATTGCCACATCAACTAAAGAGCTCATAAAACCATGTAAATTCTTGATTATTATTTAGCAATATTACTTGCAAGGGTAGTTAAGTAAAGAGCCATCCATGATATAATCAACACTACAGAACATCAAAATGAGAACAACTAACCTTCACTGCTTCAATAATATCCTTGTCTGCATCCTTGACATAGCCCCCACTAAAATCAGTAATCTTTTCAGTAAAGCAGCCATCATCATCAACAGCTACAATTAAATTCTCACCCTATGCTTCCAAAAATGAAAGTAATCCATTATAAGATAAAGCAAGATATAAACTAGCCAGAACTGAATAGGAAAAAAAGAGAGGTATAGAAAGGAACCAGAGAGTTCATAAATCATGCTCAATTTGCGCTCAGAAATTGCCAACAAGAATTTGCATTAGATAACAAAAATTACAAAACAGTACAATCTTCTCACAAGAGAATATAAAAATGAAGAGAAATAACAGGAGTCATTCTACAAGGCTTTTGACCTGTATAGCTCAGTCATAGCTTTAATTAAGAACATCAATGATTAGAATATGGTCTTAAAACCTGAATGAATGAGCTGAATAGCTATTTGAAATGCATATTACCATGTCATTGTTAGCCAACATAACAAGTTGGTTTCAATCAAGAATTTATACCCACAGTTGTCAAAACTTAGGAAAAGCATGTGCTCATAGCAGACCTATACCCAATTTGTAGAGAAAAAAAGGGTGTAAGCTATAAGTATACTCCTTTCATGCTTGAATCATGAGAAAACGGAAAAAATTACTTGTTTGTTGGCAACATAATTGAAACTAACAATTTGAAGCAAAAAAACAGCTCAACAGACCTTATTGATTATTTGATTCTCAATGCAAACACGATAATCATCTTCACCAAATGCAGGAGCACAGTGAACAATTCCAGTACCAGTTTCATCAGTCACATAACTATCCGCAACAACCCGAAATGCCGTCTGAGAGAATTCAATGAAATAATTGAAAAGTGGCTCATACCTGCAATGTGTACTCTTGCTTAGACTATTGATATCTTATCATCCAAAAAGTACAAATTTGATTAGTCTTTTTTTGTAAATTGAAAAGCTATTTTAGTTACACAACAAGGCCCTTTCCTAAACCTCAACCCATCCAAGTGAAGATTTGAACCCAAACCCACTTGATCTTGAGAAGGGAATGCCAACCACAAAGCTACTCCCTCAACCTCAATTTAAAATGAACAATATCTCACAATCTGTTTATTTTTAAAATTTTATCAAAGAATGGTGCCTACACGCAATATTCACATAAAAAAAAGAGTGTAAAAAAGAATAATAGTCTTACAGAGACGCTCAAATTTGTTTAAAGCACATATAGAGGGAATTAAAAAGGAGTTCAAAACAAGTCACAGAAGTGCTCACTTCTTTTGCACCAATTCACTGCCTTTGACTTTCTCTAACAATTGGTAAGAATCCATCAAGTTTTCAGTCTTCCCGCCCTTAGACTTAGATGCCTTAGCATCACTGGCAGATCCATTTGCTAGTGTTGATTTCGGTTTCTCAACAGGAATGGCTGACAGCCTAGATTCAGCAACCACAATGACTTTTCCAGTGTACTTGTTGCGCACCTGAATTTTATTTTTCAAACATAATAAATATATGTTACCAAACATAAATTTGGAGAAAGGACATCCAGTAAATAGTTTTC
>JAOSBL010000005.1:8144361-8167066 GCA_027568915.1 Erythroxylum roraimae
ATTATAAACATGCATACAAAGTCAAAAATGACACTTATTTTGAATAATTAAAATATATCTAAAACGACACTTATTATGAATCAGATGGAATACTTAGTAGGATGCTTAATATGGTGAAGAATTTTTATTGAAATATTATGAACCGCACAATTTTTCTATCCTTTCGATAGTACATTGATGATTTGGTTGTAATATTTAATAAATTATTCTTACCTGAATGAGTTCTATATTTATTTAAAGAACTCTAACATGAATGATATAATTAATTTTAAGAAGAAGAGCACAAATTGCATGATTCTATTTTAACATGCATATCATGGTTATTGCTCTTGGTTCTCATTCAGCTTTAAGCAATCTGAGAGTCTCTGCCATCTTGACGCTGAATGGAACGAATCACAAGCAGTGGGATGAATCTCTCATGATGAATTTGACTATCATGCAAATGGACTTGGCCTTAAGAATTGATGCACCACCTAAACCCGCTGATGATACTACTGAGAAGGATAAGAAATCCTATGAGGAATGGGAATACTCTAACCGATGTTGCTTAATGATTATGAGGTATCACATGGATGAATCCATTTGTGATAGTATTCCCGAGGTTGATAGTGCAAAGGATTTTCTTGCTGCCATTAAGAAGAAGTACAAGAAGTTCTCAAACAATGAGAAGAATGATTACTTGAACATGCTTCATCACACCATTTACGATGGTTAAGTGACATTAGGGCTCACATCGAAAAGCTCATGGGTTGTTACCATAAACTTAAGGCTATGGATATAGATCTTGGTGACGATTACATGGTATGGTTTGTGATGAGGACTCTTCCCTCCAAATTTGATTTGATCAGATCAAGCTATAATGCTCAGAAAGAGCAATGGACTGTTGAGGAGATGACTATTATTCTTGTCAAGAAAGAGGATGACATGAAAAAGGAAAAGGCAAGAAGCATCTCCATGTTGACAAACCGCAACAATTCTCAAAAGAAAAAGTTCACTTCTAATAGCTTAAGTGACCAAAAGCTTTTCAAAAAGAAAGTTGTTAGTCCTAAAGAAAGTGGATAGGCAGGCTCATCTTTTATTAGTCATAAGAATAAATTTTTCAAAGGGAAGTGCAACTTTTGTCAGAATTTTGGGCACAAAAAAGTTGATTGTCGAAAGCTCAAAGCTCACGTAGACAAGAAAGGTAATTGTCTTGTGATGGTTTGTTTAGAATCCAATATTATTGATGTGCCCTCAAATACTTGGTGGTTAGATACTGGAGCGGCAATTCACATTACGAATTCTTTGTAGAAACTGACAAGTCAAAGAAGGCCGACTAGTTCTGAACAACATGTGTACATGGGAGACGATACCAAAGTCCAAGTTGAATTTGTTGGGACAGTTAGACTACAATTGAATACAAGACATCTTTTGGAGTTACATAATGTTGCTTATTTACCCTCTATTAGGAGAAATTTGATTTCTGTATCTATTTTGGATAGACTAGGTTATAGTCTTCTTTTTGGGACTGAAAAACTGGCTTTATATAGTGGTTCTCTTTTAATGGAAAATGAGATTTTATGTGAAAATTTATACAAACTTGAGTTGAATGATGTTGTTACTGTTGCTTCTTCCTCTTCTCTTAATACTGTTGTTGGTTCCAAATGTATGAGGTTGAATTTGAGCTTTTCTATGTTATGGCATAAACGTTTAGGCCATATTTCTAGAGACAAAATGGAGAGGTTGGTAAAAGATGGTATACTTTAGGATCTTGATTTTTAAGATTTCACTGCCTGTGTTGATTATATTAAAGAAAACTTGACCGCCAAGGTTAGAAAAAGAAAAACAAATAGGTGCTCAGAATTGTTGGAGTTGATTCATACTAATATATGTGGATCATTTATTTCACCTGATATGGGTGGTTATAAATACTTCATCACTTTTATTGATGATTTTCCCGGTACGATCATGTGGAGCTCATTCGTGAAAATTTTGAATATCTGGATGCATTTAAGATTTTCAAGACAAATGCTGAGCTTAAAAAACGGAAGAAAATCAAGGTAGTTAATTCTAACAGAGGTGGAGAGTATTATGGGCGCTATAATGAGAGTAGAAGGAAGCTAGGGCCTTTTGCTAGATACTTGCAAGAATGTGGTATTAAAGCAAAATATACAATGTCAGCAACACCTCAACGGAATGGAATCGTTGAAAGAAGAAACCATACACTTGTTGATATGTTGCGGTGTATGTTGATTTGTTAGTCTTTGTGTTGTACTGTTATCTTTTACAGTAAAGACTGATAAAGAAGTTTTGGTTTTGCAGGAAATAAAGTAGCTGAAAAATAAAGAACACATAATTTTTACTTAGTTCAATAGCTTAAATGCTATCTACATCCAAGGATCTCACACTTGTGGTTCTACTAGTATCAAGAAAAAAGTAAATTTACAAGAGATTGAGTGTTTTCTAAATACACCTGCAAGGAGTCTATGAACTCTCTTCAGTACCCTCAGATAAGTACTCTGGCAACTCTCAAAACTTTCACTCTATTTCTATCACTCTCAAACTATTGATTACAAAATATTGAGTACAATGTATTATGTGTATCTGACTGATGCTTGCGTCTGTCTCATATAGGACTTAGTAGCAATTGCATTCGATGGTCACGTGTTCAACTAATGCTTCATACTCTACGTTGTGTTGATGCGACTGCGTTTTTGACTTAGCTTCTGATGTCTCCTTTTAACGTGTGTCTCACATGTCTCACTTAGACATATTATTCTTCTTCTGTTCCTTGATCAAAATGACTTTCTCTCTTTCTTCTTTGATATTTCAGACACACTTTTGCACATAATCACGAATCCTCTTCTTTGTCTTCAGATTGTTGATTCTTTGTTGAGGGTTAATGGAGAATCTGTGAATACCTTCACATTTATTCCATCCTTCTCCATTAATCTTCACGGAGTTCATCAGTCTGTGAGTATTCTAGTAACAAAAAAAAACCCTAGTTTTACCAAAATTGTTAGATCGAGAGAAATAGTCTTCGATTGTTGTCGACTTCAAGGGGCTTCACTTATCTGTAGATAGTCTCTATAGAAAGTGAACTTCTTTGGAGTCACAACCTTCGTACTGAATTCGGATGGGTTTGAATCACTAGCGATTTTCTCCAAATTGAAGAAGCCCTCTATGATTTTGTCTTTGACGAAGTGGAGTCAGACGTCGATGTGTTTGGATCTTTCATGCAAGACAGGATCCTTGCTAATGTAGAGTGCACTTTGACTGTCTGTATAACTTGTTGAAGTAGCTAGGTTAGCTCGAATTTCCTTTAAGATGCCTGATAACGATGATAACTCTTTCACCCCTTCTGTGATTGCATAGAACTCTGCTTCTGTAGTTCATAATGATATTGTTATTGTACTTTCCAACTAATTGTGTTTCCTGCTAATGTGAAGACGTATGCTAATACTGATTTTCTTGTGTCTTTATTTGCTACGTAATCTGCATCTACAAATCCATGTATGCATATACTATTGTATTTAGCTAACTTAGCTTTAGAGAAACGCAAACCGTTGTTTAAAGTTCCAACAAGGTATCTAAAGACATTCTTTAGTCCTTGCCAATGCTCAAATCCAGGGTCAGCCATGAACTTGCTTAGAATGCTAATATCATAGGCAAGGTCAGATATGGTACATAGCATTATATACATAATACTACCAACTCCAACATCATAGGGGTAGTTCACCATAGCTTTCTTCTCTTCCTCAGTTTGGGGGCTCTTACTGGCAACCATAAGAAGATGTGAGCTTATAGGAATAGAGTTAGGCTTTGCTTTTTCTATGTTGAACTGAGCAAGGACCTTTCTGATATAGTTCTTCTGATTCAACCATAATTTTCCTTCCCTCCTATTCCTTATAACCTGCATCCCTAGGAGCTTCTGTGCTTCTCCCATGTCCATCTCAAAGTGCTTGCATAAAGCATTCTTCACTTCTACTATTCTACTTAGTTCCTTTCTAGTGATGATTAAATCATCTACATAAACTAACATGTTGATAGCCTCTGTCTCTCTTAAATCCTTGTAGTATAGACAGTAGTCATAGGCACTTCTAGTGCATTTTATCTCAGTTGCTACCTCATGGGACTTCTTGTTCCACCGTCTAGGTGCTTGTTTCAGCCCATATAGGGACTTTTGAAGCAAGCAAACATAATCAGGCTTGTCTTTATCTACAAATCCGACTGGTTATTTGATGTAAATAGTCTCCTTAAGCTTTCCATATAGGAAGGCTGTTTTGACATCCATTTAATGGATTTCCCAGTCATAGATAGCAGCTAGCACTAGAGTAAGCCTTATGGTCTTAAACTTTACAACTGGTGAGAAGATCTCTTTGTAGTCCACTCCCTCATTCTGTCTATACCCCTTAGCTACAAGTCTTGCCTTGTATATCTTGGGTTAAGCTTCTGTTATTCCCTCTTTCATCTTGAACAACCATATATTCTCTATTAGCTTGGCTTTAGGAGGTCTAGGCACTAAAGTCCAGGTCATATTCTTCATTAGAGAAAAATACTCCTTACAAGCCATCTTCCACTATTCAGCATCATTTCTATTCATGGCTTCTTCATAGGTTTCAGGAGCCCTATAATCTATGAATTCAACAACTAGACATGAAAATTCAGCTAAGTTTAAATCTATGTATCTTCTATTTGGAATTCTCTGTCTGGGTTACCTATCTCTAGTGAGCTGATAGTCTTGTAGAGCTCCTTGAGGGTTATCAGTAGCTGGTGTGAGGCTCTCTCCTCACTCTCACCTTCTATTTGTTCAGTCCCTTGTTCATGATGAATAGGACCTAGTACAGGCTCCTCATCATGAGATTGTGTGCTGCCATCTCCTTCTGTTTCTAGTGGCACATAGAATGGGACTGAATTACTTGGTGATTCAAGTTTCTCTTGAACTTCCTTTTGTAGGTCTGAATTTAGAGAGTTCCTGCACAGCAAAGGAAAATCATTTTCCTTAAAGATTACATCTCTGCTAATAATGATTTTAAAACCTCCCTGTTGAAGTAGTAAAATCTTGTAACCTTTGACTCCTTCTGGGTAACTTAGGAATACTCCCTTTACTGCTCTAGGTTTCAGCTTACCTTCTTTCTGATGTGCATAAGCAGCACATCCGAAGGTCCTTAGGTGAGTCAAGTTAGGTTTCTTTTCATTCCATACTTCTTGTGGAGTTTTGTATTCATTGGCAGAGGTAGGTAACCTATTAACTAGGTAAGCTGTAGTCTTAATTGCTTCTCCCCATAGTGTTTATGAACATCTTGAAGATAGTAGTTTTTTCTAAGAGTGTTTTGTTAAGCCTCTCAGCTACACCATTCTGCTGAGGTGTAGCCCTTCTGTCTTATGCCTTAGGATGCCTTTCTTACCGCAGTAGTCTTCAAACTCCTTATTGCAGTATTCCAGTCCATTATCTGTCCTTAGGCATTTCAACTTCTTTCCAGTCTGATTTTCCATTAGTGTATGCCACATGATGAAGGTTTCTAATGCTTCGTCTTTCCTCTTCATAGGATAGACCCAGCATTTCCTAGACTTATCATCTATAATTGACATAAAGAATCGGTTCTCTCCTGCAGTGGACACTTGAGCTGGCCCCCAGAGATTACTGTGAATATATTCCATGATCTCTTTAGCCCTCTTTGCTCCCTTATTGAAATTGGATCTATGATGCTTTTCTAGCACACATGATTCACAGAAATCCAACTTCTTTATATCTTTTTCTGGAATCAGTCCCTATTTCGAAAGATGGAGTAGACTCTTGTTCCCTGCATGACCCAACCTTGAGTGCCATTGTTTAGTTGAATCAGGCTCTCTATTTTCTGTAACTTGGTTCACTTCAGTAGTGCATATAACATAGTACAACCCACCTCTTTCAACTTCTCTGATGATAACTCTATCATCCTTTAGGATTTCTCTAAGTCCAACCTTAGATCTAATATGAAATCCTTGTTTGTCAAACATACTTTCAGAAATGAGATTCCTCCTTACTCCAGGCACAAATCTAACATTGGATGGGGTTCTTCTCTTCCCTTCAAACATATTGATAGAGACATTTCTAATCCCTTCGATCTTTTGTTGCCCAGAATCTGCCATTTTTACTTTGGCACTGGTTTAAATGTTGTGAACCAGTCTCTGTGAGGAGTTACATGCATGGTGCATCCAGAGTCGAAGATCCATTTTCTACTGAAATCTTCACTCTCTTTAGTGACTGCCAATATCTCTTCACCACTGGAGTCTTCTGGTTTCTCTAAATTCCCAGCATCTCCATTTTTTGCAACTTTATCTCCTTTCTTCTTTCTGCAATCTCTTGCAAAATGTCCCTCCTTATCACAGTAGAAACACTTCTTACCTTTAGTCTTTTTCTTCTTTTCATCACCTTCTTTGGTGTGCTTATCCTTGCTATTCCCTTTCTGCCAGTTTCCTTTTTTGCTATTCTTTTTCTGTGACTTTTTGTCTTGATTGTTTTCTACGAACGTCACTTCTTCTTCCTTCTTGAATGGATTAATATCCACTATTTCTTCCATTAGTGAATCCAGCACCCTCTTCACAGTGAAAGATTCTCCACTAGCATGCTTGATCACCTTTTTGAAAGCATTAAATTCAGAAGGTAAAGCTTTTAGAATTACTACAGCTTGATATTCTTCTGAGATCCTTTCTCTAGTAGCTTCTAAATCTTGCACCAACTTAAAGAAGTAGTCCAGATTATCATCAAGAGAAACAGAAGTGTTCATTTTATAGTGATCAAGATTATGTAAAAGTGTCATCTTATTAGGCAGACATCTTTTAGCATATATAATTCATCAAGTTTTGTCTAAAGTTTCTGTGCAGCATTACAATTTTGCACTTTCCTTATCACAACCGATGATAAGTGAAGCTTTAACTTGCAGTGTATAAGTCTTTGCATATTGAGTCTTTTTATAGGGTCAATTTCTACATTATACTGTTCTCCGATAGCTCCATAACATTTATAAGACTCAAGTAAGGCTTGCATCTAAAGTTTCCAGATGGTGAAGACTTCCTTACTAATGAAGACATCCATTTCTTTTCCTACCATTTTAAATGTAGTTTAAAGAAACACGAGAGGAAATATCCTTAAAAAAATTCTTGATGAACCTTGATGATTTGCATAGTCAAGAATTGCCCAGATAGTTGTAGATAGGCTCTGATACCACTGATGTTAGGTTCTTTGTGTTGTACTATTATCTTTTACAGTAAAGACTGATAAAGAAGTTTTGGTTTTGCAGGAAGTAAAGTAGCTGAAAATAAAGAACACATAATTTTTACTTGGTTCAATAGCTTAAATGCTATCTACATCCAAGGATCTCACACTTGTGGTTCTACTAGTATCAAGAAAAAAGTAAGTTTACAAGAGATTGAGTGTTTTCTAAAAACACCTGCAAGGAGTCTATGAACTTTCTTCAGTACCCTCAGATAAGTACTCTAGCAACTTTCAAAACTTTCACTCTATTTCTATCACTCTCAAACTGTTGATTACAAAGTATTGAGTACAATGTATTCTGTGTATCTGACTGATGCTTAGGTTTGTCTTATATAGGACTTAGTAGCAGTTGCATTCGGTGGTGGCTTCATCTATCAGGTGAATAACATGTGTCCCTCACGTGTTCAACTAATGCTTCATACTCTGCGTTGTGTTGATGTGACTGTGTTTTTGACTTAGCTTCTGATGTCTGCTTCTCACGTGTGTCTCACATGTCTCACTTAGACATATTATTCTTCTTTTGTTCCTTGATCAGAATGACTTTCTCTCTTTCTTCTTCGATATTTCAGACACACTTTTGCACATAATCACAAATCCTCTTCTTTGTCTTCAGATTGTTGATTCTTTGTTAAGGGTTAATGGAGAATCTGTGAATACCTTCACTTGATTCATTCTAGTTTACCAAAATTTTTGTGGGGTGAGATGTTGAAAACAGCCGCTTATATCTTGAATCAAGTACCTAGCAAGTTAGTCCCAAAGACTCCATATGATTTATGATCAAGAAACCAAGATTGCGACATTTTCATGTTTGGGGATGCAAAGTAGAAGTAAGGCCCTATAATCAACAATCTAATAAGCTTGATCCGAAAACTGTTTGTGGCTACTTTGTAGGTTACACCATCGGATCAAGGGATTCTAGATTCTATTGCTCATCTCACACTACCAAAATCATAGAATCAGATAGAGCTGTCTATTTTGAAGATGAATTTGGTTCAAGTCAAGGGTCAAGAGAAATTATATTCAGGGAAGAACGTATTCTAATCCCTGTACCCGTCGCTTCCGCTCCTACTGATGACCTTATGATTGAACAGATTCTAGTAGAATCTCATGATAAACCTCAAAATCAAGCACATGATGATGTCATTGATACTAGGGATGATGAAGTTGTTGTGAGGAGATCACAAAGAACACGCAGACCTGCCATTCCTGATTACTATACTGTCTATTTGCAGCAACATGGGTTTGATGTGGGAAACAATACTCAGTTACCAAGAAGCCATGAATAGTCCTCAATCTGCGTTGTGGATGAATGCAATGGAAGATGAGTTGAGTTTCATGTCACAAAATAGAGTTTGGGAGTTGGTTGAACTACCTAAAGGTTGCAAACTCATTAGGTGCAAGTGACTTTATAAAATCAAACATGACTTAAGTGGACAAGTAGAAAGGTAAGGCTAGACTTGTGGCTCAAGGTTATAGCCAGAGAGAAGGGATTGATTTTAAAAAAAACTTCCATTAGTTTTTACTAAAGATTCACTGCGAATCATCATGGCTATATTTGCTCATTTTGATTTGGAATTCAATCAAATGGATGTTAAGGCCGCCTTCTTGAATGGAGATCTGTATGAAGATGTTTATATAACTCAACCAGTTGGTTTCGAGATGACTGGTAAAGAACACATGGTTTATAAGCTCAAGAAGTCTATCTATGGGTTAAAACAAGCATCAAGGCTGTGGTATCTCAAGTTTGATATGGTTGTCACTACAAATGGCTTCAAGGAGAATGTAGTTGATCAATGTATATCTATGAAGTTCAATGAGAGCATTTTCATTTTTCTTGTATTGTATGTTGATGACATTTTACTTGCTTCTAATGATACTGATCTATTATTTGAGACAAAACAACTATTATTTAGCTATTTTGATATGAAAGATCTTGGCGAGGCCTCTTATATACTTGGAATTTAGATTCTCCGAGATAGAGCTAATGAGATTCTTCAATTGTATCAAAAGACTTACATTGATCAGAACTTGAAAAAATTCAATATGCATTCTTGTTCTCCTGGAAAGGCAACAATAGTGAAGGGTGATAAATTCTCAAAGGCCCAATGTCCACAAAATGATAAAGAGAGAGATGAAATGAAAGTCGTTTCTTATGCATCACTTGTAGGCAATCTGATGTATGCTCAAGTATACACACGCCCTAATATTGCTTTTGTTGTAAGCATGTTGGGAAGATACTCAAGTGATCCTGGACTTGGCAATTGGAAAGTCGCCAAGAAAGTCATAAGGTATCTTCAGGATAGCAAGGATCATATGTTGACTTATAGGTGAACTGACACTCTTGATATGGTTGGATTTAGTGACGTTGATTATGTAGGATGCGTGGATGATAAAAGTCCACTTCAAGCTATAGAGGAGTTGTATTGTAGAAAAGTATCAAACAGACACTCACAACGTCCTCTACAATGGAGGCAAAGTATATGGCGTGTTATGAGGCAACTTATCAAGCAATATGGTTGCGGAATTTAATTTCAACATTGGGTATTGTAGACTCTATTTCGAGTCCGCTGAAATTGTATTGTGATAACTCCGCAACTGTAATTTTCTCTAAAAACACTAGAAATGCTTCTCGCTCAAAACATATTAATGTAAAGTACTATTTTGTTAAAGAGAAAGTTGTTGAATCCCTCATTATTGTTGAGTATACGCCTATAACTAGCATGTTATCAGATCCACTTATAAAAAGGCTTACCTATATGTGTGTTTGTAGAATACGTCTCCCGTGTAGGATTGTTAGAAGCCTAGCTTGACAAGATTAGTGGGAGTTTGCTATTTTATATTGAATTTGTTAGTACTTTGTACGAATTGATTATAACTTTTATATATGAAACATGCATAATGATATTTGCAGTTACTTCTTATTAATATTGACATACATATGTTGATGTGTATATATATTTTGATGAAATAACAGGTACAAAAGGAGACAAATGCACAGTCTCAGTTGTTATACTGCATACATGTTTTTTTAATGATTATTGTTGTATTTGAATATCTCCAAGGTCTAATCATATGTAGTAAATATATCTTGTCGATATGATATTGCATATGATTTATTTGACTGCCTTTGAATGATGGAGATTGTTATAGTGATTTGATTATATTGGCGAATGTTAGAAGCATATGGACTAATATAATCACAACTTCCATATCCACAACCATTAATTGAATTGCCTAATATATGTTTAAGAATTATAATGGGATGATTAATAATTTACTAATTGCATTTAAGGCACATGGTAGTACCCTAATAACTATAGGTTGACCTATTAAACTATAGTTTATCACAATTATAAAATGACACAATTAGCCTTATTCTACCTCTTAAGGTAGAATATGTTATAAATATAGCATATGTTCAGAATGTGCGTTGTTGTCGTGGATGTGTGTGGCCTCTCTTGCATATGTTTGTTGAGTATTAACAGGTCGTAGTCTTTTGAATGAGAAAATGAATCACCATGCTATGCCCAACATTAAAGCTATGTACATTCATAGTCTAGTTATTGCTTTAAATAAATGTGAATCTCAGGATTGGTTATTGGTCAGCATTTATGAATAATAACTAAGAAATAAACTCAACCTGTTGTTAACTTTGGAGGGCTTGAGCCAATTTACAACCGACTGAGTTTTCCTTTTTAGTGACAGGTATCCGAGAGATCCTACGGCGAGATTGGGAGACGGAGTTACAACATATGCAGCGGGAAGACAACCAGTGTGCGGACAGCCTGGCCGCTCTTGCTGCTTATTCTGGCCCCAGAGTCCCTACCTTACAGGAGACGCCGACGCGTGTCCTGGCCCATATGTCTCGTGATGCTCATGGAGTCCTATATCGCATATCTCTGTGCTAATTAGGACTTAGTTTTTACCTGTTTCTTTTCCCTTGTAATAAAAAAAATCCTTGAATGTAGAAAATAATTTGTCAAATGAGACGCTTTAGTAACAGGCGTGTTGCGTTAACTTAGCCTACCAGCGCTTTCTACCTGCCAACCGTTCCTCTTAAATGCAAACCATGTCGAAACTTTTAAGTTGCCCACAAGTGTTTCCGTTGCTTCTGTACAACGCTTTGAAAACATTTCCTTTGATAGGTATCATTTCTCATTAGTCTTCCAGGCAAGCATAATATCGTGTCAACTTTCTTTATTATATATGGATAACGAGAATCATGCATCTCACCAACTGCGGTTCTCTTGTTTTTATTGCCTTGCAGTCTTCTTCTAAGCTTACCCTTCTTCTCTTTTCTTTGCGAAGAACATGGCCGAAGAAACCTCCCAGTCCATCTATGACTTCACTGTCAAGGTAACGGTTAAGTTTTGTTTCTTGTTTCCATTCTCATTGTAATTCTTGGTGGAAAACATGGAAGGTAGAAAGGAAAGTTTGCAAAGTTTGAAGTTTTTCTCAAGTTTGTTGCTTTTGTCTGCAAGTAGTCAGTTTTAGAATAATTTTCCCGTTTCTTGTTCACGGGGATCACTATCAATTGATAGACTTGTTTTTTTCTTCTCTTTTGGCCTCTGACTTCATCAAATCTCTATTTTCTGGTATTTTGCTTGAGTTGATTGCTATTTTAGATCAGAAACAGAGATTACAATTATGTTGTGATCTTCTTTTATTAACATCTACACTTTTTAAGCTCCTAGAGAAACCTGCTATTCATGGATAAAAAAGAAAACATTGCTTAGAACTATGAAGGCCTCACCTTTTGACTGTTGTTGCGTGTATAATTTTGATATTGATTGCAGGATATCCGGGGAAATGACGTCAATTTGGGTGACTATCGAGGAAAGGTTCTTCTAATAGTTAATGTCGCGTCCAAATGGTATCTATTCATGATCCTATCTGTGCTTGACTTTCTTGGCCAATCTGCCTTTGTGATTTTTATATTTCTCTGTGTTTTTGACAGTAGATTAAAGACATAAATATTCCTCGGAAAATTAGTTTTTCTTGCAACTACCGTTCACAGCTAAGAGAGGGCTAGTATATAAGTTTGTTTCTTTTTCTTTATTTGAAGAGGTTAATATGATTAAAGATTTTACAAATGGAGCTTGAGGTTTTACATAAACTGAAGTTACCCGCATCCTGTATCTGTATCTTTACAAGCCAGTAGCTATGTCTAACATAATTTCAGCTGTACGTTAGGTGAGATATGACCATTATGAGATTGACTTGCAGAGATCGTGTCTGATATTGTCATGTAACAGGAAGATGTGAACTTTCTTAAAGCCAGCTGGAAAGACTGGACTTTGTGATCTCAAAGTGGACCACTTTCATAGTAGATTCTCTCGCTTAAGAATCCACTCGTCCACCAAAATATTATTCGTGTTCTTCATGTCCTTTCTTTTGGTTCCCATTGACAAGTTTTTAGATTGTTTTTCTTGTAAATTAAAATTTGTGGACTTCGCTTGTAGTTTATGTATGGCTGTTGGCTAGTAAATCGTTCTTCCTGTTAGGATCATAACTTAAAAACGTGAACTTCATGCTATCGTGACATTGTAGTTTAAATTTTCTTGCTCATGATAAAGAGATGCTCTTTTAATAACAACTGGACCTAGTCAGATGAAGAATCATTTGCACTGATACTTAGTTCTATCTATGTTTCTGCAGCGGCTTAACGACATCGAACTACAAGGAATTGAATGTTCTGTATGAAAAGTACAGGAGTCAAGGTTGTTCACTTGCTCATGTATAGGACAACATTCAATTTATCGGACTTGTCATTAACTTCTCAGAAAATGCTTTAAAATTTCCATTTTCAACATGTATTAGAATCAAAATCTATTTACAATGAAAAACTTTTTGTTGGTGCTTGTAGCATTGAAAAACTTTGTATCGATATGAAAGATGAAAATGGTTCTAGACTTGATCATGAACTGAAATTCCTGTCAGCAAATTCCATCCTCACCACAGTATGACAAAGTTTTCTAGTTTCAGGAATTAAAAGTTGTTTGTTTGTCGAAGAAAATAAAAAAAAAAGGTTGTTTATTAGCTTCATCATTCTATTATTGCTTTAAATTTTACATCCTTGAAGTTGGTAACCTATATTTTGTTTCTTCTTTTTTTGACAGGATTTGAAATCTTGGCATTTCCTTGCAACCAATTTGCTGGACAAGAACCAGGAACCAACGAGGAGATTCAGGAAGTTGCATGCACAATGTTTAAAGCTGAATTTCCAATATTTGACAAGGTAAAGTCAGTATATCAGTTTCTTTCCTCAATGAAAATACAAAATTTTAGTAGCAGTTCTTTACAAAGACTCTGATCAAAGCTTTACAGCTAGCTATTTTGTCCATTCGTTAGTGACTAGTATTCGGGAACGACTTACAGAAAGTAGCTACCTGCTGGTATAAGCCATATGTCTAGGGACAGTAGCTGGTTCCAGCAACTTATCATTAAGAAGTCTATTCATTATATTTCATCTGGTTGTTGTAGGTTGAAGTGAATGGAAAGAATGCAGCACCTCTTTACAAGTTCTTAAAATCAGAAAAGGGCGGATACTTTGGTGATGCAATCAAATGGAATTTCACTAAATTTTTGGTGAACAAAGAAGGGAAGGTGGTGGAAAGATATGCTCCCACTACAGCTCCCCTTAAAATTGAGGTTTGGAAATCCTCATCGTCTTGGAATTGTTACATTTATGGGATTTTCAGTATCTAATATCTTGTTTTGTTACTTTTTACAGAAGGACATACAAAACCAGCTGGAAAAGTGCTTAGCGACCAAAGAATGAGATTGCCTACGGTGGAGAGACATTGTAATCCAGCAGTATAAGCAGCCTGAACTGCTTAGAAACACTTTCAATGCTGTAATGATTTATGTGTTGGAATTTTCAATTGCTACTAGATTTCACTTCTTTGTTAATAAACATGCAAATCTTTATTCTAATTGGATAATTATTGTCTATAGATGTAAAAATCTTGCATCTAGAGCCACTGAATGACTGCATATGTAGTACCACAGCTTTTCTATGCTTTATATTCAGAGACTCCATATTTCTTTTCAGGCAGTTCACCTGGTCATACAATTAGAAACATCACTAGATAGGATAATCTTATATCAAGATGGTAAACATTAGGAGCAGCATCCATGAGGATCTAGTTTTCTGCTAGTGCAGAAATGAACAAGCAACTAGACTCTGCCAAGTGCCAACCAATTGTACCATCATTTACCACAAGCAGTTCTTGAAGATACAAAAACACGAGGCAGTAAGTTGTCTGTGACTGTAAGTAAAAGATAAGAACCTGTCATTTTTTGTGGGAGTCCTTGATTACAATAAGTGTCAGCGCGTCCAGCATTCAATCACACGAAGGGAAGGGACACAAAACAGAAAAAGGGGCATTGCTATTGCTCAGAGATTGGAAACTCAAGGCAAAAACTTGATAATATCCAAGTATTAAGAAAGGAAAGTTCAAACTTAGGGATGAAGATTTTGATAATGCATGCCTGTCACTGCCACCGTTTGATAATGGCAACAGAGTGAGGTTTTTGTTTCAAATAACAATATCTGCTTTGTTTTTTTTCCCCCTAATAGCACTTCTTGGTTTTATTGTATTATACAGTTTGTCTTGTTCTATCCTTGACTTATTCTATCCTTCTAGAAAGCGTTCTGTGCTGTTGCAAGACATAAAAGTAAAGAAAATCAGAATTGGTACATGTTTCTCCTGGCCTAGTGTCATTCATCTTCTCTTAAACTAAGATTGCGTGTATCTCCTAGACTAATCCTTTTCCCATTAGAGATATGTCTGATGTCACTGAAAAAGTTACAGTTTAGTTCTTCCACCTGGGAAAGCAATTGCTTATTAAAATAGAAGACCTCCATAGCCACAGATGACCAGTTCAAAGAAATGGAATTATTGCTTGTATTCAAGAAAATGACTTGGATATTATTCTTGGTCAAAATGAAGCAACATAATTGTCATATAGTAGAATTTAGAAAGTACAAGCATTATCATCCATTGAGTTTCATACGCTTGGACCAAAGTTTTAGCGGGTGATTGAAATTAAATATATACTTTATTTAGCTAGAGGTTGACTCGAGGCAAAGTTTAGTTTTCTGGGATAGAAGAAAAGTTGATCCAAAATTTTCCAAGTTCTTGAAACTCATCTTAAGAGAGTTTAGTGGTTAAATAACCTCACTCTCCATTTTAAGATGATCTTGACATGAACAACAATAGCACAACAATAGCTTAAAAGGTCACTTCCTGTTAATGGGCAACTGATTCTTAAGTTGTAACATCCATGCCAGAAAGGTATGGAGCATTTCCCTGTCAACTTATCCTGAACTTGTACGATGTTAGTCAGCCTGATAGCCATGTTCTTACGGAATGTTTAAAAAGTATGGCAGGCATGGTTGCCTCCCGTGTACTGCAGGTTAATTGGAACTCAACTGATCCATCCCACTTGCCAAATCCATTAAATCTCAAACAAAGGATATCGTTATTCTTCGTGTGAGAGGTCAAACGTAAAAGCTGTAGACAAGCCCTGTAGGAAAAGATAGACACCCCACAACTAAATCGCTAATAAGCTTTCTTTTTTTTTTCATTTTGTGATCCCACGGCGTTTCTGCGAAGCTAATAATATGGAATAGTGATTAGTAGAAAAACGTTCATGCTTTGCTACTCAAAGGCTCTAGTGATCACTTAACCAGTATTTCCACAGGGAAAATCTATTGTTGTCTGTAAAATTCCATTACCAAGTCAACAATTATAGACAGCCAAGAAAGACTCCAAATGAATTTGTCATAAACCAGAATGAGGTACCAAACCCACATAACAAAACTTAATCTATAAGCTCCAATAATTAGGTTATCGTCACAGCCAGTTATTCAAACCAAGAACTTGGAGAAGACAGAAGAAAACTTCACAAACATCAGACAGGCATTTATTGCACTGGTTCTTCAGCTTCACTTCTTCCACCAAAATTCTCCCCCGGTTCCTTTTCCATACCAGCATAATGGGGGTAGTTAATCTATCCATATGATGGATAAACAAAAATCAGTTGTTAGCTTGTGCGAAATATTGTTAGTGTAAGGGCAACACAGCAATCATTCCTGGATTAACTAAAGTGCGAAGCCACATTAACCACAGATTCAACCCAGTTAGATTAGTTACCTCAGCAAATGCAGAGGTCTGAAAGTAGTTGGTAAAGGCTCTAAGGAAGGCACTCATCACTGCATCAAAATAATCAGCTTAAGTTGGAATCTAATTAGCACATCCAACAAAAAACTACTAGTAGCAGTAACTACAAAGAATAGTTTTTATTCAAAGCCATTGACAACCTGATGAAATACATTTATTATAGCAACATATCATAGCCTTCCTCTAATTAAGTCAAACTCATATCGGCTTTGGTAAAATCCCAAACCTGAAACAATTGCTCCTTTCAACCCATCATTCAATAGGACCTGGTGCCCGCATACAGATGTAAAGAGTTGCAGGAACGTAATTCCTATAAATGGATCCAGCACAACAGATCAGTCAAGCACAAGCTTAGCATGAAGTCCAGGCTATTGATTTTTCTTCGCCAAGGACCATATAACCATATCCCTTGTTGATGAATCCATTTTTATTGTTAAATCTCTCTCAGCTGCATAGTCTAACAGTGCATGCCACTGCCTGAGCCCAAAATTTGAGCCTTGCCTTTACATCTTCAGGATGATCACCTGATTAAATACCGCAAGCAACAGGTAATTAACACACAATTGAATGGTATGTCAATCAGTTCAACAATGAATATGGTTGAATTAATTCTATAATTGCTGGTATGCCATATTTCACATTCATAGAACAACTTTAAAGATAATTCTAAGCATTGAGAAAATATACTTGGACTTCTTACATTATCAATAACAGGAAATAGATACTGATATCAGAAATATGATTCCCTTAAATCATATAAAAGTTCTTAGCTACACTTAAAGGTCATACATCCTAGACAAAAGGATCCGTTCGTTTTGTAATGCATAAACAGAATATTTGAGAATGCACACTGAAGTATAACTACAGAGCAAAAAGCGCCAACAACGTTTACAACATAAGCATAACTGGAATCCTAGGTTAAGATTCAAAAGGCTAATGGTAATACAAAGATTAAAAAAAAGTATTATCATCTAAATCTAATATTTCTGTAAAAGATCCAAGCAAAATAACCAACCATTGACAGATGTGTGACATCAAAACATCTCAACAACTAGACTAACACCAAAATTAACCCGTACAACAAAACAAGAATCAAACAGCTAGAAAATAAAGCAGCTATAAACAGCTGTCTCACCAGGACTGGAAATCTTCCAATTAGCAATAGGACCAGTTGCAGCCTCAGGCACATCAGGGGAGCTGCTTCTATCCGGGGACTTGGTGTGCTCGTCAAGGAATTTCTGGCTCATAGAGTAACAAAGCTCAAGAGCTGGGAGAGTATTGCATAGCTCAGGAATCTCATCATAACTGAATCCAAACCCAAGATCCAAGCACCCTTTGAGCTCATCGAGATCATCATCAGTCAAACTCTTGGCTCTCTTCAAATCATCCTCACAACTGTTGCTGCTGTCATTTGCCAATTCCACATACCCTTCAAGCAAGACCTGGTTTTTCTTCTTCTTCTTCGTCTTCTTCATCATGGTCTGTGAAAGACTATTGCTTTCTGTGACAATGGGGTTGCTTTGGGTCATTCCTGCCCACACGTCATCAGCCTCCGGGTACAAAGACTCATCATTTACATTAGTTTCAGAACACGGGGTTTCTGTTTCAACAACCCTTTGGACCAGGTTTGTTGAAGAAACCGGTGATTCATGTTCACAACACGTGTTTGCCATTTCTCTCTAAATATTTTCTCTCACTAAAGCCTCCCTATATCTTGCTTCTTTGTGAGACAGAGAGAGGCAACCACAGGCCCTTATAAAGCTGCACCTAATGAACAGATCCGATCCGATCCGATCAGATCAGATCCACTTTCCTTATTTATTTATTTCCATATTATAAAATCGTGATGATGATGATGAATTGGCATGCATATGTACATTCATACATGTCATGTATGATTATGAGGCGGCAATTCGGACAGCTGTAAATGAGTCCAAGAAGAAAGAAGACAAAACAAATCGAAGCAAAAAAACGATAAATGCTGGAAAGTGGGGCCAAATGTGTACACAAATGCGTGATAGTATGTATCTACACGTATATTACATTCGGCATAAACGATGTTTCATGGCAAGTGTTTGGACTTCGGACGCAAATCTCTTGCCATACGTCTTGTGCTCTTTCCTTGATTGAAAATTCAAGAATGACTTCTCGTTTGATTTCACTTTGCATTTTTTATAACAAGAAATGACTTCCTCACATTGGGTGCTTGGTTGATGGATTTAGGTTGGAGTTAATAGGCAAGAAATGAAAAATAAGTGATTGATTATTAATTAATTATAATGATAATATTTATTTTTATTTTCACGATATTCATTTACACTCTTATTACTATTTTTTATGTGAACCCGTCACCTCATAAGAGTGAATTTAGGACGGCCCAGCCCGGCCCGGCTAGTAACAAATTATTTTCTTTAAACAAAATTTAAAACGACATTGCTTTATCATGGGGTCCAACCTGACTTGAGATCGAGATTTAACTAAAAGCTCTATCAACCAGGCTATGGTCAAAATTGTCATCCCTAATTAAAGGACATTCGGATGGTATTATAACTTATTATGAATGTTATTGCAAAAAAAAAACATATATTACAATATTAGGTTTCAAAATCACCTTGTATTGATTTCAGTATAACTAGAGGACTATTGGTCTTATTATCCAGCTTCAATATCTAGATCTTGGCCACTCTATTTGGTTGAACAGTTAGAATAGACAAGGAATAGAATAGTTATTCTTAGGAATAGAAAAGACAAGAAATAGAATATAATAGGTATTACTTTATTTGGATTACTGCTAAGAATTTCTATATTAGTGTTTGGTTTGAAAATATAAACTTCAAATAAGAAATAAATAAATAACAAAAAAATCAAAATATCCTTATTATTATTATTATTATTAATTTTCTACTTAATTATTCCTATTAAAATTAAATTTATTATTATTATTAAATTCCTTATTGTTAGTACTTTTCTTCTTCTTCTTAACATTATTATTATTATTATTATTATTGTTATTATTATTATTATTATTATTATTAAGAAGGATAAAAAAAGTCTTCAACAAATAACTCTATTCTTGGAATAGCTAAAGACATCTTTTAATGATCATTAGCTATTTTAAAAAATTGAGGAATACCTAATACGAGGATTAGGTATACTTTTGTTTAACCAAACAAAGTATTATTTAAACTTTAAAAATATACCAGGAAAATAATTCCTATTTCTATGTATCAAACATGCCCTTAGAATATTGTAATTTTCCAATCCAAAAAATTGCTAGCCATACAAAGAAACATACCTAATTCTTTAGCCAAAATTTACCAACCGTAATCAATGGAATGGCCAACTCATTTGCTCAGAATGCCCCCGTATTTATGTGGTAAGGTTGGGTTTTTGTCACCTTCCTCATTTAAGCATACATCATTACATTGCTAGCTGGATGGACAACTCATAATTGGTCAGTGAAATCACATGTACTTAATGGACTCTAGTAATCATCTATGTATAGTTCTTTTCAAATTCCTAACTTTCGTTGTATGGATACCATTTGTTCATCCTCGTAGCAAGCAGAAGCAAACAACACAAAAGGATAAGAGAGTTTAACTATAAAGCATTTAGCTTGGAATCATGTTGAACCACATCGGATAGTGCTTTCGGCTTTGACATCGAATACAATATCAACAAGTTCTGGTTCCGCTGTATGCTTTAAGAGTATTCCATTGGGTTTCCCAAATTCTACCTAGACAATGATACCCCACGATACCTGCGTTCAGAAACGATGACTGGACACTTGACCCCATAAGCACATGAACCAACCTAGCACTGCCAACAGGACCACACAAATTATAGTGATCTTGAAAGAAAGACTAAGAACATTAGTTATGGTTGCTGAAAGAATTCAAATGGAATTTGGAGAGCATAATTCCCTTGAATCAGATACTAAAGAAACTGAGAATATTAGTTATGGTTGCTGACGAAAAGCATTCAGGTGGAATTAGGAGAGCGTAATTCTCTTGAATCAGATACTTAGGATAAGTTCAGTAAGGAGCCATACTTCATCTTCTGACAAGTATACATTGCACGAAACCAGGGTATCCTGAAGGAACAACGCTCCATGTTCCCAGAGATGCTCATCGTCTTGTCATATATACCTAGCTCTGAGTAAATCAAATATTATAGCAAATTATTAATGTGGATCTCCGATTCAGCCATCTCAATCATTGTCTTGTTCTTTAAATCATTGTCTTGTTCTTTAATCTCTTCCCCACGTGCCTCAAAATCTTGGGAAGAAGAGTCAGAGCCACCAACTGATTATTGGAAGCTTGTAAGTCAGTTGGCAACTAGTGTCCACATGCAATAATATAATTAATGTCCTCTGATTGTTATTGTCATAATCAGCATTAATGAGACATTACATTTTCTCATATACCAATGACACGAAAATTTGATCACTCCCTCTTATCTAAAATAAAAATCGTTTTAGAAGAATGCACACTTATTAAAAAAATTAATAAAATATTTAATATATTCTTATTAATTACATGTTGAAGTGCCTTAAAAATATAATCTGTATAATTAAGATGTGAGAAAAATTAAAGAGTAAAGGGTAATTTTGGAAGTAAAATCATAAACATGTATGAAAAGTCATGAACGACACTTATTTTGAATAATTAAAATCCCTCTACAATGACTTTTATTTTGGATAGAAGGGAGTACTAAATAGTTGCATTTGATAAAGAAATTATTTTTAGTCGAGTCGGTGAAGTGAAGAGGCATAGGGTCAAAAAGTTACGTGTTCAAATCTTTCTATTTATGCTCTCTTGATCTAGTCTGTCGTACAGGACTTATCTAGTACAGAGTATCCGATTGACATAATTTATAGACTATTACGTGAATTTGAATATTTACTTTGCGCATTTAAAAAACAGTAGCTACAAATTCTTCAATTTAAGAAAAAAGTTATAAAAAATTATTTTTGTGATTGGAATCCGTAATTTTCTGTAAAATATTACCTATTGTTTCAAAATTCACCCGAATAAATTGAGATTAAAATTTTTTTAAAAAAAGGGTTATGTATGCATGATTGCATGAATGTGCATGAGACCCCATGGACGTGATCCACAAAGGGACACGTGGAGAGAATGCGTTGGGTGGTTAGCAATGAGACAATTACAGGCCAACTAACCCACGTGGCCTGTCCCAAGCAGTTAATAATTTCACGGGAAACACGAGTCAGCACTCAGCAGCAGCCACATTCAATGTGAATCAATTGAGCCCCGCATATTTGCATTCCTGGCTGCAGTGCTGAGTCGGCCTGATCTTATCTTCTGCGTTCACCACTATGATTCATCGTATGCATCTAAGTGCGGTGCTCAAAATGGACGTTTAAATTGATCTAACGTTAGATTGGATGTGTAGATTGGATTAGTTTAATTTTAAATATTAAATAAATTTTATTGTAGTTTAAAATTCAGCCACATAACAATTCTTATTTGACAAATCATTTGTCCCACCGAATCAGATTGTACATCTTGCCGATGCTCAGCTTACTAACTGGTGGTCTCTCTTACGTATACGAGATTCTGCAAGTGCTAGAAATGGCAGCAGCGCTCATACTTCTAGTCTACCTGTTTGTATTAATCTTGAAAGCTTGAGTTTGCAAGCTTTTTGTAACAGTCTTGTTTCAAGTTGAAGATGCAATAGGCAGTGGAGTGGTATTTGAAGATGGTGAAGGGAGGTTTCTTCAAGCTTTATCAAGCCATTCTGTAGGATGTAAATCTTCGACAACGGCTGAAGCTTTGACGTTAAGAACAACGTTGCAATTCGTCATGGCCCATTACTAATCAAACGGTTACATTTTTATTGATTGTCAAGCTTTATTTTCAATTTTTTGCACTTAACTCTCAATCCTTATACTTTTCTGAGTTTGGTATTATTGTGTTAGATTGCAAGAAATTATTAGAGATACGCCTGGATATCCAAGTTCGATAGATACGCCGCATTATGAATGGTGCTGCTCACTTTCTTGCTCGAGCATCCATTCGATTTTCACCACTGTGTATTTGGGGAACTATTCCGGCAATTCTCCACTCTCATTATCATTAATCCAACTGTGAGATCTTCTACTTTCAAAAAAAACTGATAAAAATTTAAAATCAATTGTTAGAATTGAAATAATAGTTATAAGTCTAGGGATAATAATGGGTCGAATCTAAACCTATGGGTGGTTAGACTTAGGCCTAGATCAACCGAGGTCTAATTCTTCTAAAAGACTTAAGTGTCG
>JAOSBL010000005.1:8176802-8207119 GCA_027568915.1 Erythroxylum roraimae
TTTTAAAAATAAAATATTTTTATTAATACATTATTAATAAATATTATATAAAATATTTAAATAAATTTAAATAAAAATAATTTATTTTTAAGTTTTATTAATTTATAATTATTATTAGTAATAAAAATATTTATTATTATTTTAAAAACTAAAAAAAAAGGAGAGAATGAGAGGTAGGAGTGAGTGAGGGAGGGAGATTTTGAAAATTTTGCAAAAAAGTCTTCTAATTTTTTAAAGTTTTTAGTACCAACTGATATTTGGCCGATATTTTGAATACCGGCCAATACCAACCGGTACAATCAAAATGAGCTGACACCGATCAATATTTAAATCTGGTACCAAAATTCAATATACCGTATCAGCCGCTACGGTCCGATATTCATAACCATGTATATATCCCCATAGTCTCGAGTCCCCAGTCCAGAGCTCAGCGCTATATATATAGGTATTGATATAAATTGTCAAATTTATTTGATCTAATAAGTTAAGTTTAGAAATTAAAGAGTTTAAAATTTAAAAATTAGGCAACTCTAGTTAAATCTATTTTATAATTATTTAGTTATTCATGTAGTTTATTTTTTTATATATTAAATTATGAGACGATATTTTTGAGTTATTTTTAAAATAACTTTACAACTTTTTTATTTAATTGATAATTTAATAAATTAATTTATATTTTATGTAACCATTAGAAACTGATTTAGATTTAAATTTTTATAACAAAATTTATTTAATTAAGAAAAAGATTTATTTTTAGATAAGTTTCATCCAACCCAATTCGCATGTGCTCCAATTTTCTTCGTTTCCAAAAGAGTACGGGTAAAATGGCGTGTGTTTTGACTTCAAGGTTCTACGAATCTGATACATCATAACTTGAGCTCAGTCAACAACCTTGCAAATGTGCAACATCAAAGTCAAACTTGCGCTTTTGACATTTCTGCATACGACAAACAGGGAAAGCGACGAGAGTAAGACGAAATTGTGTGAAAGTGTTACCACTTTTATCTTTACTCCAGAGATGAGGTGACCTCCTCCTGTGATCTATCTGATACATGGTATTTGGAAACTCCAAGCTTATGACCAGCACTATCAGCAGTCAGTTGCGGGCACCAATCTTCTGCCAAAAGAAGCTACCATGTGCAATTAATCCGAGAACATGTCTTTAGATGTAAATTCTTCTATTTTCTTTCAGATACCTCGTACGATTATGATGGGTTTACAGGGAAATTACTTTCCCGCCTCCCCACTCACCCTTTCGTTATCAATGGCCGGCTGTTGGTTCCACCAAGTCTCCAACTCATTACAAATTACATATGGTCTAGAAAATGAAAAGTCCTTTTTTTTTTTTGAGGTTATGCTTTGTATAATCTGAAGGGCAACAAGCCGAACTCTAACCTCAATTACTATACTTCGGTGCTCGATGGTAAAAGTCCTTATTTTAAATGCAATGAAGATAAAAGTTCAGAGCTTTTTGTCAAATGTACTTACTTTGGCATGTCCAGTCCAGTCAAGTGAGATTAAAAGCCTGAGAACAACCATGAAGAAATAGTCATTTGTCATCATCGATATTCTGCCAGCAACTGACTGTCTTGATTGTCAAATGTATTTAGTTTTGCATCTCCAGTCCAGTCAAGTGATTATTAAAAGCCTGAGGACAATCCGTGAAGAAATAGCCATTTGTCATCATCGTTATTCTGCCAGCAACTGACGACGTTGATGCAACAACGCGCCGCCGTGTAGTACTCTTCTAAAGATGAAAAGAATGGGAGTTTTCACTTCGAGGACACGTGTGTGCAACTGAAGTGTGCAACCTCAAAGCAGGTTAAGGTAGTAGGTGAGGTTTCCGTATAAAAGTATTTACAGAACTTTGTCACACGAGTAGGTAAGCTGTAGCTTACCATGGTTGACTTTGAAATCGACTTTTCTGGCGAATGGATGGTCCAAAGCTTTCAACATTCAACTCCGAGTGGTCCCGGTCCTCTTAATGATCAACCCCATCTGTCTAATTTTATGCGTTATGGCCCTTCATTTCGGGATATACTTTTTATTCTTTGCCCTTTGGATGTGGCATGTCGTTTCTAGGATTATAACATCTTTGTCAGCAGTTTCTCTTCTTTCCCTCTCTCTTATTTTCAGCTCAGAAGCTTCAATATCTGCAGGTTTTGCAGCCCTTCTTTTTGTATTATTGCGAAGTGCAAAGGAAGAAGAAATCAAAACTTGGTGAAAAGATTAGTCTTTTGCCATCTTCTCTTTCTGGGGAAGGGCGTTTTTCAGCGTTGGAGATTTGGGGAATGGAAACTGGGAAGCTCTTGGAGGTGAGGGCTGTGGAGGCTTTAGGGAAAGGGTTCGATCTCAGTGGTGATTTCAGGTTGAAGTTTGCAAAGGAAGTTAAAAGTGAAGGAGGTGGAAGGTTGCTGGTGTTAGATGAGAGTCGCAAAGGAAACATTGTTATTCCTGGTGGTATTACCATTCCTAATATTTCCGAGGATATTCGATGTGATAAAGGAGACCGTATCCGCTTCAAATCTGACGTTCTTGAGTTCAATCAGGCAAGCTATATACTTGCATGTGTGTGGCATCCTTGCTCTTTGTTGGTTTGCATCTCAACTTTTGATTAAAAATTGGTGCTTTTCGGGAAATTTAGGATTGAGAGTTGAGCTGTAGTTTTTGCTTGATAGAGATTAGAATCCATTAAATGCTAGGTAGAATTCTGCTTTTTAAAGGAGATGGTAATTTAGGGACTGAAAGCGTTATTGGTAATTGAAGATTATGGGGATGGAGGAAGTGTTACTGAATATTCTAGATGTTAGATATTATGTGTGAATCTTTCACAAAGGCTGACCTGAAGAAACTAATCACTATCTGTTGCCAGAGGGTTTCAGTTTAGTCAATACCTCTTTGAGTTGATTGAAAAAAATCTTGTTGCTTCATCTACATCTTTTCTTAATTCCTTTGACTAAGCATGCTTGGAGCTTTTCCTTAATTCCATTTTGTTTGAAGTGCAGATGTCAGAGCTACTGAATCAAAAATCTTCAATACAAGGAAAAGTCCCCTCTGGCTATCTTAATTCAATATTTGATTTGAGTGGGGATTGGCTTCGTGATGCTGCCGAGACCAAATATCTTGCCTTTGATGGTTACTTCATTTCCTTGTACTATTTACACCTAACAGCATCTCCGCTAATATTGCAAGACAAAGTTAAGAAGTCTGTTCCACCTCATTGGGATCCAGCTTTACTGGCTAGGTACCTTTACCACATTTGCAATTTGAATAGCCATCTTTGACAAGAAACTTGGTCTTCCTTGAAAACTTTAATTTGGTACATCGTGTGTAGAAGCACTTGTGGTGACACTAATCTTGCCCGATCATACAATCCTCTATTGGTGCACATATATTTCTTGGGTTTGAGGTGATAAAATATGAATAGAAATCTATATATCTTGCCGTCAAAATCATAGCTATTTCCAAAACCAGAGAGAAGACCTGATGGAGCTTAGGGAGACAAAATAATTTCATTCTTACTTACCTTAGATGCATCCTATTGTTCATATTTTGCAATATGAATTAGTTACAATCCAACGAAGAGTTTCTAGAATTTATTCCATCTTCACTACATTTTACCCACTCAGTCAACCTCACTCATTTTTAAGCTGTACATATGTGGGTCTCATTTTTTCCTCTCTTATTGTTCTCTAGTCATTAATGTCCATTCAGTAGTTTACTTGACCCTATTCATTTAAGTGATTAATATTTTGGATTGTTGCGCTACATGGATTCTGACTAGTTTTATTAGGCAGGTTCATCCGCACATATGGCACACATATAATTGTAGGTTTGGCTGTTGGTGGTCAAGATCTGATTTGTGTTAGACAGAAACCATCTTCACCAATTCCCCCAGCCGAGCTCAGAAGGCATTTAGAGGATCTTGGAGATTTCTTGTTTTCAGACAGACGAAGTCCTTCCTTACTTGAGAGGAATGCAAGAAACGACAAACAGAAAGTATTTGTATCTATCATTATTCTCTGAATTTTCTGTTTAGTTAACAGTGGTCGATGAATAAGATAATTTACTTCATAGGTTCCAGAAGTTTTCAGTCGCATTCTGCAGTCCAATACCCTCCAATTGACCAGCATTACAGAAACATCAAGCAAGGATGTGAGTGAAGTATTTTTGGGATATTATATTGGCTTTCAACTAACAACTGTAAGCCTTCACTGGCGTAATATTTCCTTCACATTCTTGAACAGGGGCTCACAATTGTTTGTTCTAAGCGAGGAGGGGATGTTTTCTCACATAATCATTCCAGTTGGCTGCAAACCGTGCCTGCCAAACCAGAAGCAATTCTCTTTAAGTTTGTGCCTATTACTTCTCTTCTTACTGGTGTTCCAGGCAGTGGTTATCTTAGCCATGCAATCAACTTGTATTTGCGATGTAAGTGCTCGTATGCCTAACTCTTGAAAATATTTCAGGTTTGCAGTCAAACTCTGGAGATTTGGCTATCAAATTGCTGTCATCTTATTGAGACCATCTTATAGCTTCTTTGATAAGATATTGAATTTGCAGATGTTATGTTTGGTATATGAATCAAGATTTGCATTAGCATGGGGAGCATTGGCATCATTACTGTGTTATTACTGGTCATGTTGTTTGGCTTGTGTTGGAGGTGGTAATCACAGGGTGCTGAAATGTGACGGATACTGGTTCCTGGAGAGTGCTTCTGAGAGTGATAGTTGAAGGATAGTATCATTCATTCTTTCTTACCAAACCATGTACCTTTTTGGGGGGGACGATGCTGTTGAGCAGTTTACCTATTAAAAATAAAAGTTAGTTGAGTAGCAGAGGTTCCACACTACTTGAGCCAGCCTGCATATAAAAGTACCAAGTTGTTAACTTGAACTGCAAGGTTCCACACTACTTGAACCAGCCTGCATATAAAAGTATCAAGTTGTCTGCTTGAACAGCAATTTCATAAAATTTGATACAGATTATCTAGGACTCTTTACATAAGTTTTATGTGTTTAGTTGCACAAAATAGAATGCTCTATGGGACATCACTTATTAATTTATTTCATATTTTATGTGCATTTTTAATACCTGCATGAAGAACATTTGTGCTTGTGTTCTGAGGTCTGTCTTTATGCAAACAAGGAAATTGCATCTCTCTGATTTATTGTCTCTGTCCAGATAAGCCTGCTCCAGAGGATCTACAATATTTCTTGGAGTTTCAAGTTCCAAAGCAATGGGCGCCCATGTTTTGCGAGCTACCTCTACGACATCAAAGAAAAAACTCCTCCCCTTCACTTCGATTTAGCTTTTTGGGTCCTAAAATTCATGTTAGCTCCGCTCAGGTACTGCAATACTTCATTGCACTTGACAAATATATTTCAACGTATCACGTTCCTAGGCAGTAATATGCCTTGTCAATAATCTGAGTACAAAAAGGATAAAAAATGATAGGCACACCTTTTTCTGTAGTTCTTGTGATTAGTTAGGTTTCATGTTCATCTAGAATTGTTACCTCTCCTTATCAAGGATGCATAGCATCTGCAATCTTTGCAAGTAGTTTATGTCGAGCTAGGTTTTCTGTGTGAATTATATTAGATTTCTTCCTTTTTAGGTTTCAAGTGATCAAAAGCCTGTGGTCGGCCTGCGATTGTTCTTAGAAGGGAAGAAATGCAATCGGCTGGCACTGCATTTACAGCATCTTTCAAGCCCTCCAAACATCATGAACATTCCATCTGCAAACACCACCATATGCAGGCCCTGCCAATGGCGAGGCTCTGACGACTACAAATCTAACGAGCAATTCTTGGAAGCAGTTCGATGGAAGAGATATTCAAAAGTTTGCACATCTGTTGTTAAGCATGATCCTAACTGGATGCAGGATACAACCGGTGTTTTTATTGTGACTGGTGCACAGCTCCTGAGTAAAGGGAAGTGGCCAAATGTAGTGCTTCACCTCCGTTTACTATTCAAGAACCTGCCTAACTGCAGTATCAGAAAGACAGAGTGGGCTGCTGCACCAGAAGGAACTCACAAGTCAAGTTTTCTCACAAACCTGAGCACAACTTTCACATTTACTCGGCATACAGTTGGAGTGCCAGAAAAGCAGGCTCCAGCAACTCTCAACTCTGGTGTGTACCCGGATGGTCCTCCCGTTCCTGTTCGCTCTGGAAAGCTGCTTAAATATGTGGAGACGGCTGAGGTGGTGCGCGGTCCACATGATGCTCCAGGACATTGGCTTGTCACAGCTGCGAAGCTAGTCACAGATGGTGGTAAAATTGGTTTGCATGTAAAGTTTGCACTGTTGGATTACCCCTAAATTATCATGTTTGTAAAGTGGAATAGGATTGGTTTTCGTCCGTTCTGTAATTTGCTCATTTGTAAATTCTTTTGACTCTTTTTAAGTGTCATAGGGGAGAGCTCAAAGAAAGTTGACATTATCGTTTTTTTTTGTGTTTCAAGTAATGAGTCTCGAGTATAAAGTAATTACTTATGCTTCTATTTTTAACTAGTGATTGCAATTTAGGAAGTTTTTGTAAAACTCTGAGGAATCTGGCTCTTCTTTAAGTAGGTAATGCAGATGATTGCATTGCTAAAGATATCACAGAAGGGACTCAATTTTGTTACAATTTGGAAGATTAATTTGCCAAGTTACCAAACTAATCCAAGACATCATATATGGAATTCAAAAGAACGAGAAATCATGGTGGCCTTTGAAATCATACGAGTATGCAACAAAGCAAGTCCAACTTATTTTTATTAGCATTAAAGTAGTCTGTGAAATGGCATTCTTCATCGATGCTCGATTATTAGTTGCCTTACTGACACTTGAAACGTTAACAGAACTAAGTCCTTGCAGAAGCAATTGAAGCCACTTAAAATACTGGCATAGATAGAAATCAGTAACTACACAATAAACGCTTAGCTTCCAGTACTAAGGGCAATGATCTCCCAGCAACCAACTTCTCAGGATACATGATGGTTACAGAGAGATGGCTAACAACTGCAGATAATGCTCGCACTTGCACTAAATATGGAGAGTCCAGTTTCAGCATGATGTGGCAAATCTTCAAGTGCAGTTTCTGATAAACTTCTAATGAGGTTGAGGACGTGTCTGAACAATGTAGATATCGTTTCCAACCATACATCCTTCTACATCCTGTGGGCCGCCAAATTTTCTTTCTAGGAAAAAGCCAACTGCACAAAGTCGTTCCCCCAGCTGCCTGCGGAATATAGGGTCAACAGTTAATCGTTTCTTGCTGTAGTCTACAGTGTGACGGATGACTTCTCCATCAGCAGGACCTGCAGCAGACACTAGCATTTCCTCGCTAAAATTTGCAAAAGCCAATGTCCGCACATTCCCATTGAACTTCCCAGACGAAAGACGCCATGGAGTGCCTCGAGTGCCAGAAGCTAATGTTTCACCAAGCCCTGGAGCAATCTCTGCCTCAACAGTATTGTGGTCGTGGTCAGTTGGACTGAGTGTGTGGAGCACAAATGAGAGATCTGGAGAAAGCATTTCTTGCACCAAAACAGCCATTGCAGCATCCTTCTGAGAGACACCAGCAGCTCGACGGCTTAAAACTGCTCTCCTTGTGTAAAGAGATGCCCATACTTGGCTCACAGCAGTTCCAAATATAGTTGGGTTTGATGGGTTAACATTAGGAATTGATTCATAGAGTCCAGCGGCAGATAACCCAGCCAAGTCCTCAACGTTGGCACTTGAACGTACAATCAAATGAGCATCACTTGGAAAAATTCGTCCTATGGCATCAATCACATCTTTCCCGGGTTGCAAAGAACATATTAACTTCTGGAGTTGGGAACACAGATTGTCCAGTTCACCATTTTCCAGTTGCGCTGTTTCTAGCTGCTCCAGAAAGGACGAGAATGTTTCCATTGATTTGCTAAGATCCAAAGCCATTTGCATAGAACCAAATGGTATAACTACTCCCTTAGGCACTTTAAATGATGCAGGCACCCCTTGGTCACTGTAAACTGACATTTTAGAAGCACAATATGAAGGCTGTCAAGACCAAACACATGAAATAATCGAGCACCAAATCATATCTATTAGTAATTTCTTCAAACTATGACTGTGTTTAATTGCATCACAACACCCTTTATGCTGCTAAAATATTCTCTAAATTGCTACTACATTCAAAGTCCTGTGACCATTTAATATTTCCACAGATTTGTTATACTGGAGCAAAGTATTGAAAAACGGAAGTATAAATCATGTAACAACACAAATATTTACGACATCCATCATACCTTGGATTAGGGAAAATATGAAAAAGATGTACTGACTGAGTGCTGTAGTAGTAGTAGACTATATTGAAAGAAACTCTTAGTTCAAGACTAAAAGTTTCTGACTTTATAAACAAAGCATCTATTTGTTGATCACTCAGCCCACAACAGTATATTTTGTGCTTGATTACCTCGTTATGCATCAGCTAGACAAGTAATTAATAGCATCATATATCACTCGAAAGGTTGAAACTCTTGAACCATATTAAGGAGAATGTATTTATTCACCATTCCTCCTCTCTCTCTTTCTCTGTAAACAATACTCCATAAATCAGATTTCCCTCTGCAGATCAACTTCTCTCTGTCCAAAGAAATGACAACTTACAATTTCTCACCTAAATTATGCTTCAGTTCATCGCACTTGACAACTATGTTTAGTATGAAGAATCACATACAACACTCTGAGATGTGCCTTCACTCAAAGTCAATTAGGGAGAAAGAGTGGACAAATCATCAAAAACCCACCATGCAAACAAGGGCATTATGATTTCAACTTGAGACTTCCTCGTCATAAAGGCTCTAATATTATTTCGCAAACCCTTTCTACCCAAAATTTTTAACCTGCTAAATGAGGCCCAAGTATGGACCAAATATTAACTCAAGCATATGGATGAATTACTTGATATTAAAACATGTGTTTGAAATACTTTTTAATTAAAATGAAAGATAAATTGTATTGAATATACTGAATTTTTAGTAATTTATCAAACATTTCACAACTTTTACTTTGTAATACTACATACGACTTATAAAAAATACATAAATATATACTCCACTATAACAATGTTAGTGACAAAACTCATTAGTGCTTAAATAGACTTTTTTTCATCATGTTCAACATTTTTTTGAAGCATCTTATAAATTATGGCGACTTTTTGACCTTTTTTTATATTTTTTATGAGTTTTCAAATTTTGACCTTTAAAAGATCATAAAAATTAATATACTCAATTTTCAAACTTTTACTGAAATTTTATTGGATTATTCTAAACACTTGGACAAAATTTCATGTCAAAATTTCAATTTTTAGTTTTTAGAAGGGTAACAATTTATCATAGTTAAGCTTTGCTAGGATACACAAATATGCAATTTTTGTCATGATCTCTAGTATTAAAAAATAAAAGTTGTTATATATTTAATATTCTGCGCATAGTTCAAGATATTTGAAGTAATGTACCCTATAATGAATTGTAATCTTACTGTAAAAAGATGTATCACATGTGAGCAATGATACTTTGCAAGTAAGTTCAGTCTCAAGTGTGAGTTTTCAAGAAAAAAAAAGCATGGAAAGGAACAAGTTGATCAATGACGGTTTAACTCTATGGTCAACCAATTAGAATTTTAACATGAGGATTATTCTCAAAAGAAAGAGAAAGCACTCTTGCCAACATTGCAAGCCACTGTATTGACCTTCATTTATCACAAAGTTGCACATTGCAAGGTCCTGTAGCATTACCTTTACTTGAAACAAGAGCCAAAGAAGCTAGCCGACCACAAGCAGCAGCCTTTGCACCTGATGTCAATGCATCTGCATTGACAAGCATTACAACACCTCCAGTTGAGCCGCCCTTGTTCAAATTGAGGGCTTTGTCAATGTTAACGGATTATGTTGCATTTCAATGAAACATGACTGTAACAATAGGTTTTTTCCATATTGAAGTGATAAGTAAATGAATTTAAACCTCAAATGTGTAGGGAGCCTTAATTGCAGACGATGATGGATCATGATGACCAGAGGCTTCAACTGCAGATGAGGCAGTTCCAGGAAGATCCTTAACATCTAAATAGTTAGGGGTATCATCTGATGCAGAAAGAGATAGATTTACACCACTCGTTGAAGCTTCTAACCTGAGGTTATCAAACAAACAAGGGGACAACGAAAGCAGATCAAGATGTGAGATTGACAGATAGACTTCCAATCATCCAAATGAATATCAGGAATACTGCAATGAACAAACATAATTGTGTTCTGAGATATCTAGAGGCCAAACAACCTCACGTATTTTCCTGCAAGCCTTTGTATATCAGCAACCACATCATCATCTTCGCATGCCACGAAGACAACCCTCTCCTACAAAAACACGTTCAATGCTAGTCTTAGTTAACACGTGCTGATAGTATAAGTAGGCTTTCTTAGCACGGGACTTACCTGCCGGGCCCTGACACCAAGATGGGATAAGTGAGGTAGTTCTTGCAGTAACACAACTCCAACTATGTTTCTACCAGCAGCTGTTACCTGCATTACATATTAACCATGTGAATCCGTTGCCTCAATATGCAAAAATTATAATGGAAAAACAAAAAGAACAAGACATGAAAACCTCCTCATCTCCATCAGCTTTGTTGACCAAAAGAATAACAGGTCCTTTGGCAGCAGATGGCAATGATCCAGGCACGATGCTCTTTACCTACAAAAAGGAACAATTTTGTATCAGACTGATTATTCTTATATGTAAGAAATACTTGTAAATACATAAGTGCATATGTTTGAAAGTACTTTACTATTGTTTCTTTTTATAGAAAAGAAAACACAGGGATTGGGACTACAGAAAGGATAATTGCTGGTGCAACAAATCAATTACACGTCATGTTGAGAGTTTACTGATGCAAAAGGATCCGTTAATAGTCTTGTGGCTCTATGTGAACTAAGGCAATTGCTAAACTGGTTGTGATACGTACGTATGACTGCCCTTGTATGCAGCTCATCAATTTAAGGGAGACCAAAAATGAGGAATGACATAACCACTACTGTTGATATTAATCATTCAAGGTCCATCACTTAAAGTGTGTTGAACGTACCGGAACCAATGTGCCAGAAGCAGCTCCAGAGACCAGAACATCCCAACCTTGAGAACCGAGTAAACTTCGAACAGCTTTCAGAAGCAGAGTACACATTTTTGAAACCTGGAAAATGACCCTATACATGGCATTCCCATATCAGATACAGTTAAAAATCAATCTCTAGCAGTAAACAACTTATCATTGCGAAAGTTAAAGTTCAAACACACCCGGCACGAATCTCAGCTTCAGCATACGTTCTTACACTGTTCTCAGGAATTCCAAAAGCTTTACCTAACAACTGCCAAGGTTCAGGAGAAAATGTTAATAATGACATTTTCTACACAACTTTACAAAAATGCCAGTAAACCACTACTAGATATGAATAAATACATATTACAGAAGATAATAATGTCAAAATAAACAACCAACCATAAGGGATAAATAGAATAAGGGCACCAATGCTTTGTCAACCAAGAAAGCCAAATCTAAACTATAAGGCACAGCACAAATGAAAGCAGTTTTGGTTTTCACAACTTTTTATACCTGCACTTTTTGCGGAAACATTTGAAGAAGTGCTTCAGAATATTCCTCAGTTAGCCTTCTTGTACGATCGAGAGTAGCTTTGAACCTCAATGCCCAAATTATCTTTCCATCTTCGCTCCCTGAACAAACAACAGGAGGCCAACAAGTGTGGTATATGGATAATGTCCTCGCTATGTGTGTTCAATGTCTCAAGACTGTAGGAGGCAAAGGACAAGAAGGGTACCTTCCCTTTCAAAGAGACCTTTCTCTTGCCAGGCAAGAAGCTCATTTCCAATCACCACACATTCTTCAGGCTTCCAACCAGATAGACCTACCTGACGCACACCAATTGTCAGGGCACCAAGTGGATCATTCCAAGAGCTTACATTTTTTGATTCCACATTGTCTGACAGCCACTTAGCCCCTCCTGCAGCTTCAAGTGCATTGATAAATCTATACAAAAGAAATTCAGCTCATGAATAAATACTGATGGTAAGAGATCTTGAAAATATATAAGTTTAACACTATAGAAGATATGGATATGCAGAAAAGAATTAGATCTTGATCCAAATGTGAAGCGGATCAAGAAAGCGTAAGATTGACATATTCAAGATAGGGGACTGTCATCTAGATTAGACCATATAATCTTATGTTTATCTTTCTTCAGTTTGAAGGAGTGTAGTTTAATCAGGAGTTGATCCAATATTCTACAAATTTAGGAGGTAATGGAACCTATAACAATTTCATGGTGGCTGGAATAATGACATTCAATTTTATGCTTCATGCAGGTTATGCATCCTTTTAGTCTCTAGCATAGGTCTTTCTTTGAGTATATCGTGATTCACAAGGTTTCCTCACTGGTCTCAAATATGTCGGTGGTCTCAAATTCAGCAAGCCTCCGAGAGCCATAGTAAAAGTCATTTATGTCTCATTACACGGTGAAAAACATATAATCAAGTTCTTAGAACCAGATTACAATCTGGACACTTAAACGAGTGTCTCAATTAAGATAAGACAAACTTGTTTATACCTGCTTAACAGAACAAAAGAATAGTCTTCAAGGCCAATTTCACAAAGTCGCCACTGTAAATAACACCCAAACCCAAAGAAGCAGAAAAATGGAATCAGAGGTAGCAGATATCAAACTCTGACTTTTTCCCTAGTTTGATTGAATTGCAAATATCTAAAGTGAAATAATCTCACCTTTTGACGCATAGCTATTGCAGAATCAGGAGCATCATTTCTCAAACCACTTTCAAGACCTTTTACAATTACATCTCTTAATGCATTCAAGGATCTCATGGTTTTCATCAACTCAAAAGTATTATTCGAGTCTCCAATGCTGTCCATATTCTGAAATTTACATATCCCTCCCATCAATTGATAAATAAAACAGAATAAATAAATTTGAGCACAATGGCCAATTTCAAGTAAAACTAGCCAGACAAATGTAACTAGAGAAATGGAAGAAAGCCAAAAAAGAAAACTGTGGAAGGCATCTACCATGTGGACAAAGAATATAAAAGGAGAGAAGTGAAGAAAAAAGAATTGCCCCCAATCACATCATAATTTGAAGCATCAAAATATAACTTTTGCAACTTATCAAATAGTTTTGAAGGAATTGCGGCTTTGAGAAGTATAGAAACCAATAAAAGAGATACAAAGCGCTGCGTCTGGAGAGTCCACATTAAAGTCAATGCAGAAGCAAAGTTAAAGAAACAATAAAAATTCTCTTGGATATGTAGCACAAAGTGTAGTTAGAGACTACTTATTTTCGCATATTACTGTTGATTTTTATCCTCAATGTTAAATGAATTTATCATTATACTGTGTATCATATGACAGAATTATGGCAGCCAACCAGAAAGAGAAAATAGAATCAAGGAGACATAGTCACCTTTTTGCAGTCCAAGAAAAGTGTCAGAGCCGAAACACCTCTTTCATCCAAGGATTCCCTAATCGACTCAAGCTGTTCAGCAAGACTGCACAGAGAGAAGCTTTGAGAGTCTGAGTAAATGTATATTCGCGATATAATAAAGTAAAGAGATGTTCAATTTCACAAACATGAAAGCTGCAGAAAACTTCATAAATTTTAAGTTAAAAACAGGGTTTAAGCTAGGGTCCACCACCAATTAAAATTTTAATAACATTTTAGTGTTAATCAAACCTTCCAGCATTGAAGAAATCTTTGAGTTCACGGTGGAATATTTTGAACTGTTCAACAAAAGCTTCACTATATTCTCCAGGGGTCTTAGTAATTCTAGCAAGCATTGCTTCTGTAGCAACTAAATCTTCTGGTCCAGCATTGCGATGAAGCTTGTTTTGGATAGTATGCTTGATTTCTTGCTGGTAGTGCAAAACAAGAAAAAAGAATTAGCAGGATGTGCCTAATTGCAGTAAAGACCACTTGCCAGTTGCTTTATGGTGTCTAACCTTGAGGTCATGAGGGACATCATTACTGTGAGCAATATCTCTAATTCGTGTTAGTGGAACAGATGCTGTAAATTCTGCCTTGAAAGATGGCAAACATGGATGAATCTTTCGGCTAACAAGTATTTCCTGGTCATCAGATGTAAGAGACAGAGCTTAAAATAAGAAGAAAATTGGCATTGACTTAATTTAAATCAACCACAGGTGGAACTTAGTTTGACAGCAGAAGTGGCAAAAAATGGTTGCACGAGACATCGATTCATTTTTTACTTTGTGACAAGGAAATTATGAAATTATCTCAAATTCCCGGCATAAGCCAGTTTTATCAGCACCTATTGACCAGAATTCTCAAAGCTAGTGATGCAAATAATAAAAGCACAATAGAAGCTAGTGGCACTCAAAAGATACATACAGTTATGGGTGACAAATGGCTTCAAGAGACAGAAATAAACCCAGTATCAACTTCAGTCTTTGAGATAAAAATATTCTGTATCGAGGAAACATTTTCTTTCTTGATCATTATTACTTAGAGACACAAGGTTTTAAACATGCTACTGATACATGATAAGCAGAACCTTAATGCAATCATTTTCATAAAGAAACTGCCTTACTTAACAGTTAACACAAATAAAATCACAAGCCATTATCATTCTAACAACAATATCTCCAGAAATAGAACATGACATCCCAACAATAAGGCAAACAGACAACATCAATGACTTTTTACTGTCGTCGACTTTGTAAGAAATAAGAAAATACAGAATACATACAGCTCTTGTTAGGCAAGCAAATAAAGCAACCATCAAGCACCCCAACCATCGCAAGTAAATGATATAGCACCTGGGGTGAAGTATCTCTCATGCAAGAAAGTCGCTCCAGTTCCCGGAATATTAGTCTAGAAATTTCAGCATGCCGATTTGGTCGGTGATGACCTCCATCTTCAAAGCAAGGAATTTGCCCTGTGTTAATCCACTGAAAAAGGAAAAGATCTAAGAAGCCACAAAAGAAAAGCTAGCTAGATAACAAGAAGACCAAAGTTATAAAGAAAACCTTCAGATAAATTGCAGAATATATAAGAGCCTCCAACCGATTGCCAGTTTGGATACTTCCTACTAGGAGCTCACGTACAACTTCAAGCTTAAAACAGAAGGGATAGCAGCGTTAACAGAAAGTCATTAAGAAACATAAGCATGTGTCTCTAATTAACTATTTACCAAAAGGAGATGAAATATATATCCTAGAAACTGAGATCAGAGATACAGAAACCATACCTTTCTCCACCAGTTTCTGGCACTTCGATCACCTTCCACTAACATTAAAGCCAATCCCTCAAGGCCCGAAGTATCCCACCTTCTTTCAGTTTCTCTGGCACGATGATCATTTGACCGCATGAAAGACACATCCTTCCCTTGCCACTGCCCAACAAAAGGACTTGATTCCACATCCAAAACCGTACCAACACTAGTGGAACCGTTGTCGCCCTTATCCTCTACTAACTCCACATTGTCTCCTGAAACGAAAGGCAATAAATCAACAGCTTCCCCAGTCGCATTCCATCGACATACCATTTCAAAACTTCCACTATTTGGCAGTTCCAAAATTCGGTTATCACCACGTTCCCATATCATACTCTTGTCTTTACTTACAATAACAAACTTAAATTCAACAGATTCACCCCCTTTCAAATCCAGATCACACACCCATCCAGCTTCTGTCCAATTCATAGGCGTCTTCTTTTTCCATGAACCCAATTCTTTTGTCGATCCGAGAATGACTACATGCTCACCAAATTCAACTTGGTGATCAAGCCGAACGTTAACCTGCACGTTTCTACGACCCCCCTTCGTTTTAGTTTTCTTCATCTTCTCCTCCTCTCTACAACAAAATGTCGTACCATCGAACATCAAGCATAGTTTTAACTCTCTTTTTGGTTTCCTCTAGGAATACCACACAAAACCAAACAAAAGCAACAAAAAGGGTACCTGGTTTCCGTGGAGGAAACAGCAGAAACAACTCTTGTGAAACTCTTTGAGGATGGCTCTTGAAAACACCGATTGTAAGAAGGGAAAAGGATCCTGGGATGCGAGAATCGAGACCCAAAATGGTGACAGTGAGATGAAGAGTGGGATTTGATTTGGTTGCCGTGTGCAGGAATCCTGGTGCAGTGCAAGGCACGAAGAGAATCCATCGTCTTTTTAAAACCGTGACAATATCAGCTTGGCTGTTACAGAGGAAGAACAGAACAGAACAGAACAGAACAGAAGGAAACAGAGGTTGCTTAATTTAAACAGAAGAGAGGAGAGAGTCAGAGGGAAGGAGAGCTTAGAAGTGGAAGAGAAGAGCGACATGATGAGTGAAGCTTGGAGATATTTTCTCCACGTTGTGACACGTGCTGTCTGAATTCTCACAAAACAATAATATCTTTTTTCCTTCTAAATTTACCTACAGAAATTTATATAAAAAGAATAAATATTTTTTAAAAACTCATTATTAAATTTAATCTTTAGTTATAATAATAGAACAATTAAAAAAAATGGTTATTTATAAAAAAATCTTCAACTTCACTCAAATTTACACTATTAACCCAACTCTATAATAGCCTTAATCCCGATATCAGATCCTCTGTATCACTTAATCTATTTTAACTCTTTTTTTCACCTCAAAATAACGCAATTTTATGTTTGTTTATATATAAAATAATGTTTTTTAGCAAAAAATAAAGTTGGAACAGATTAAATGATACGGAATATCTAAACCCTCAATCCTCGCATCACTTGGCACTTCCTCGGTAACGATATCAAACTCGATCTAACCCTATTAGTAGTGATAAAAATAATTACATGATTTTCCATTTCTAAATAATTATGAAAAAATTTGAACATGGTTAGATGCGTGCCAAAATTATTAATTTGATGTAATATGTTAGCGATGAAAAATTTAACGTTAGGCTATATTTATAAAAAATTAAAAGTTGAAATATTTGAGTGTCATTTTTGTAAATTTAAGTTAATATTGTAAAATTTAGTAAAATTTGATTTTTTTTATAATTAATAGTTAAAGAATATATAAAAATAAGTCAAGTCAATATATTTAGTACACAACATTCTCCGCTTTGCAAGTATTTACAGAGAGTCATAATGTATGCAGTATTCGTTTTGTATCTTTACAAATAAACTATTTTGTGACTTAAATCTATAATCTTATAGTCACAAAAAAGTAATTTTATCAGTTACCTCAAGACATTTCCTAAAAAGGTTAGATAGAAAGGTTTATATACAAATAAAAAATGGGATTAATTACATTAAAAAATTCAAACTTTTGTCAATATTTTAATTATAGCCCAAATTTTAAAAAAGTAACAATAAAATGTAAAAACTTTTAATTTTTCAATTTAAGCGTGAACTTAAAAAAATAGTAATAGAATGCTCAAATTTTTAAAAATTTTCAATTTTAAGCCGAATTTAGTTATTTGCATTAAGTTTAAAATGACCTAAATCAGATTACACAGTCCCGATGATCTTATTAATACAATATGCTGTAATGTGAGAATAGTTTAAGGTGTCAGAAGAACAAACAGAAAATAAATGACTGAGAGTATCAGGAGAACATATAACGTCGAACTAAAATTGAAAAAATTAAAATTTTAAATATTTTATTGTCACTTTTTAAAAATTAGGTTAAAATTGGAAAAAATTAAAATTTGAGAATTTTATTTCTTCTTTTTTAAGTTCGCTATAATTGAAAATTAACAAAATTTTAGGCCTTCTGTTAACCCTAAAAGGAGATGTGCATTTTTTTAAGAATTATTATTAAATGATTAAAATAAATACTACTGCACTCACCTATCAGCTCCCATTTTCTTTCTTTCTCGCTGGTCGCTGCTAAAACCCCAATCGGACCGATGTATCTTGTCGTTTATCCGGCCTAATCCGCCGTCTCCTTCGATAGCCCTGGTCGACCAACTTTATCCGCCAGTTTCTTCAATTCCCTTTGCAACTGGGCTGAGATTTCAGATTTTTGTGCTCCCTCAACCACCCTGTACTCTCGAAGGTATGAGACTTTCAACCATTTTCATGAAATTTCTGTTTCCTAAGCAGAAATGTTTCAGTTTTTATACTCGTTTTTGTGCAATGAAGTTCTCTTTTGAATTTAATTTGTCTTCAATTGGTTGAGTTTTTGTTCTTATTTGCAAGTTCACATTTTGGAGAATCTCATAACTTCAAGATATTCAAGGGCACTCATTTCTCGAGAATCAACTTTGAATCAGCAGATTTTCTGTTGATTTTGTCGTTTTTTCCCTCCCATTTGGACGTCGTTTAGAATTGGAGAAAATAGCCTCCTTTCAATTCGGTTTTCATGCTGTCAGCGGATAGCAGGCATTCGCTTAACTTTTTCTTGGGAGCAGCTTCACATTAGCTAAGGCTTTTAGACTATAACGTAGATACCAGAAAAATAGAGAACGACTGCAATACGTTGTTGAACGAGTCAACTTTATTTCGCTTTTGTTCGTGGGTTGAATGAGGCTGAATTCATGCGTAGTATACATTGTCTTTTTCGTTTTGTTGTTTAACCATAATGTCAGAGAGCTGTTTGTTTGGGGAACTTGAGTCTCAACTGAGTGCCACCTTTACCTGAGTATGGCGATGCCATGATTTTGATGAATTGAGGTTTATTTCTTAATTGATGTGGTTGTTACATGTCAGGTCAATTTAACTGCAATGGAAGAAGAGTCCATTTGGAAATTTGAAAGTTTATGAAACCTTCCTTTTCTACTTTGCATCTATAATCTTTCACGCATCTGGACTCAAGATTATTCAGGAAATAAAATAAGAGGGAACCAGAGATGCAGACAGCTTCTCATCTTCATTCGTCCCTGTACTTCTCCAATCAATACAGGTCTTTCCTCTGCCTCTTATGTGCATACACATCTTCTTTTTCCGCCTTGAATTTAAGAAAGAAGTTGTTTTAACTTTCAATGAAAATAATTGAAATTAGAGTTTATTGAAGCACTAGATGAATTGCAGAAGAAGCTATGTGAAGCCGGTTTGTTGGAGGAAGCTGAAGATCTCAAATTTCAGTCCACTTGCTTTCCATAGAGGATTTCGTCATTTTAGAAGCCAGTTACTATTGCCAGTTAATAAACTGTTTGCGATTCCAAACACAAATGATGGCCATCCTTCTGTCTCAGTTGTAGATGATGACACGAACTCTAACCATGTACCCAGTTCTGAAGCAGACACATTTCTGAGTAAATGGTCACCTCCTGGGTACCTTTGGAGGGGGTTATCAGTTCTTGTATTGACAGGTCAGGTTATAATCAGGAGTTTAAAGGGGAAAATTCACTGGAGGAATACTTTGCAACAGCTGGAGAGAGTTGGACCAAGGTCTGTTGGGGTCTGTCTCTTGACTTCAGCGTTTGTTGGCATGGCTTTCACCATTCAATTTGTTAGAGAGTTTACCAGATTGGGTTTGAACAGGTCTGTTGGTGGTGTACTGGCTCTAGCCTTTTCAAGGGAGCTAAGCCCTGTAGTTACATCAATTGTTGTTGCAGGGCGGATTGGGAGTGCATTTGCAGCAGAGTTGGGGACGATGCAGGTTTCTGAGCAAACTGATACATTGAGAGTCCTTGGTGCAAACCCTGTTGATTATTTGGTCACCCCTCGGGTAATTGCTTCATGTCTTGCTCTACCCTTTTTGACTTTGATGTGTTTCACGGTGGGGATGGCATCCAGTGCCTTACTCGCTGACGCTGTCTATGGGGTCAGCATAAACATCATATTGGATTCAGCTCAGAGAGCGCTTAAATCATGGGATTTAATCAGTGCAATGCTCAAGTCCCAGGTTTTTGGTGCTATCATATCTGTTGTTAGCTGTGCTTGGGGGGTGACCACAATGGGAGGTGCCAAGGGTGTTGGAGAGTCAACGACTTCGGCTGTGGTTATATCACTTGTTGGTATCTTCATTGCTGATTTTGTGCTCTCATATTGCTTCTTCCAGGGAGCTGGAGATTCACTGAAGAATTGCGTATGACCAACATATTTCTTTTTATCTTACTATGGTTCTGTTTAATAGTATCTGAACATACAGAAACATTAATGCCACTTCACCATTCCTACTTAACCAGTGAGTTTGTATTACAATCCAAAAGAAAGAGAAGCAACAAAAATAACAGAGAATGACATTGCTACTGCAGAATACAAGAGTTTTTGCTGATATAGAGATTTCGACGCTTTTCTGACATTGGCAGTCACAAATTCAAAGGTTTAACACCTCCACTATACACCAGAATGTCATCAAAATAAACCACAACAAACTTAGCAAGAAATGGCTTTAAATCTCATTCATTAATCTCATAAAAGTAGGAGAGTTAGAAAGTCCCGTAGGCATAACCAACCATTTATATAAATCCTCCCTAGTTTTAAAAGCGGTTTTTTATTCATCACCCTCTTTCATTCTAATTTGATGAAATTTATTAGCAAGATCAAGTCTAGAAAATACCTTAGCTGCGTGAAGCCGATCAAGCATGTCATCCAACCTTGGGATTGGAAATCTATATTTAATGGTTATCTTGTTGACGGTTCTTGAATCAATTACCATCCTCTATTTTCCATTGTCCATTCTTCTTAGGAACAATAAAGGCGGGAACAACACATGAAGAAGTACTTGGTCGAATGAAACCTCTCTCTAACAACTCATCAACAAGTTTTTGCAACTCATCATGCTCGCTTGAGTTCATTCTATAAGATTGCTTATGGGCATTTTGGACAAAGTTTATTACATGTTGGATTTTCCTTAAAGGAGGGAGTCCTTTAGGAGGCTCTTTTGGGAAAACTATACTAAACTCAAGAATTAAGGATTATACCTCATGGGAAAGTGGCTTTTGGGGGCTCAGTTTGGCTTCTTCAAGGTCAAAGGGAATGTGTGAAGTTAGGCTTGGGATAATCTCTTCATTTTCTTTACTTGTCATCAAGGCTAAAGTTTGATCATCTTGACTTTTTGTCTTTCTAGCTCCCGGTGGCATAGGATTGAGTGTGAACTTTTGTCCTTTAAAGAACAAAGAATAAGTGTTGGCTCTTCCTTGGTATTGCACATCTCTATCATACAACCATGGACGGCCTAAAAGCACATGACAAGCGCTCATAGGAATTATATGACACCATATCTCATCAACATATTTGCCAATTGAAAATGGCACTAGACTTCTCCTATCAACCTTAATCTCATGCTTATTGTCTAACCATGTCAACTTATAAGGACTTGGAAGAGGTTCGATCCTTAAAGCTAACTTTTCGGCCATTTCATTTGACACAACATTTTCACAAGCTCCGCTATCTATTACAAGTTCACACAACTTCCCTTTTGACAAACATCTAGAATAAAACAAAGACTTTCTTCTCCAATCACTCTCATTTTTTTCTCCACTCAACATTCTAAGAATCACAAGCATTTCTCCTTCTAACTCACCATCACATTCGACATTTTCACAAAACTCAAAAACTTCTTTATCATTTTCAGACTCATCACAAACAAGCATTTCATTATGAATTTCTTCAATTTTTTCAACGGTCATGATATTTCTATTTGGACATTCAGAATGGAAATGTCCAAATCTTTGGCATTTGAAGCATCTCATTTGAGTTTTGGGTTATTTTTTGGGTGTTTGTTGAAGGCAAGGCTCGGTTTGGTGTTGAATTCTGGCTAGAGGTGAATTTTTGTGGTGGAGTGGAATTGGTCAGTTTTGGTGGTGGAAATGAGGGTGGTTTGTAATTTGGTGTATTGGCATATGGTGGAAGAAATCTTTTGGTGGACAAATGTTTCACGTTAGTTTTATATTGCAAGGCAAGCTTGTTAAGCTCATAGAAATGAATATAAGGATAAAGACTTACCATGTTTCTAATCTCAATTTTGAGGCCTTTGAAAAATCTTGCATTGACAACAGCTTCTTCTTCTCTTAAATCACACTTTAGCATGATCTGCTCAAACTCCATCGTATATTCTTCAACCGATTTTGTTCCTTATGTTAAGCTCATCGTGTTGTCCAACATCTTTTGCCTATAATGTGGAGGCAAAAAATGTCCCATCCATCATCTCTTTCATCCGAGACCAAGTTGTGATTTTCGGCCTACCTTCTCTCAATCTCATCTTTTGGACATTATCCCACCAAAGGAATGCATAACCTCTCAATTTTAATTGCACTAACTTCAGCTTATTTCTTCACTCAACTCTTTCAACTCAAAAGTTCTCTCAATTGTATACACCCACTCAAGATAAGCATCACTATCAATTTTGCCATGAAATTCTGAAAACTCAATATTGAAATTGAAAAATTCATCTCTAAGTGGAGGGGTATTTTGAGGAACATTTCTAATAGGGAATCATGGGGGTGCCCCTACGGTTAGTTGTGGGAAAGTTGAATTTTGGAATGTGGTGGTCGGTTGTGATGGGTGTGATGAAACATTTGGAGAAAATTGTGGAGGAGGTTGGGAGAATGGATAGGTGGTTGGTTGTACGGTGGAAGAAGAAGAAAAGGGAAAATTGAAATTTTCCTCTTCTAGGTCTTGGCTTAAATTTTTAGGGATGAAGGAAGAAGAAGAAGGTGTTACCCTAACTCCCATAGACTCATAGGCTTCTTGTTTTGCTTTTAGGGTAAGATTTTCGAGCCTTAACAATTCCATTTGGCGAAGGAGTTCTTCATGAGAAAGTTGTGACGTAGGGGACAACTCTTGAGAAACCATGGTGGAAGATGATGTGGTGGACGATGAAACAGGGATTGAACCATGTCTCTAATACCAAAATGATAGTGTTTCAAGGAGATTGGAGTGATTGGAGTAGCTAAGAGGTCGACGGAGTAGTTTGGTAGAATTTGGCTAAGTGATGGAGGGGGAGGTGTTTGGTGCATAGACTGTATTCTGGGAAATTTTGTGGAGAAATAAGGACAAATTGGGTTGAATGGTAAGAAGTGGAATTGAAGGCTTTGAGTCAGCTTTCCAATGGTTCAAGTTTTACTCAATTTGGATGTGTGCTTTGGAAGATATGAGTGATTTAGGATGGGTTGGTCAGACTAAGTGGAAGAATGAAATATGTGTAGAAATTGAATGTTTTTGGAGAACAATCAAACCCAAACTATAGCAATTGGTTTGCTATGAACCCAAACGAAATTAACAAGTGAAATAAAGCAACAAAACAGAAATTTGAGTTGCAAAAACTTGAAAGAAAACTCTCACTTTTTTATTAATTCTCAAATCTTACATTTGGAAAGAAACTTGTCTTAACTAAGCAAACAAAAGCTAGAAGAATGTGGATGACCACATGCAATCCAACCACACATTCTTTATGACTTTAAATGACTTTAAAACATACTTAATATGGCTCATAACATCTATAATTAACTTGTCATTAAAAGAAAAAAAACAGCTAATTAAAAATGACACTAAATAAGCATTAAGTAGCTTTTATTCAATGCAAATTTAATGATAGATAAGAGAGTCATTGTATTGGGCAGCAAGTTGACTTCTCTTGGGCAGCCTTGGACTCTTTAATGGGCTGGGAATGAGCTTCAATTAAATCAGATTTGGATCAAGGCTTTATAGTCCCCAAATGGTTTCCATAAGGCCTGAAACTTTATAAAACAACTCAGCCCAATTTCTTCTTTAATTTCTTGATTAGTGGCTTCCTTTTCTACTCCAAGGCCCATTGCTTCAATATCTTCGATGGCTAACATGGATGGTCCCCCATCATCCTGTTTGCAAATCCAAACTTGACCAGAAAATGAATAAGTGAAGATTTACCACAAGACTTTTAATTTAGTCTTTTACTTTCTTATTTACCTTATTATTTACCATGTTTATGTTATGTTTAGACTTTAATTACATATTAATGGGCCATTTATGGACACTAATTAGGTACATAAAATTAGCAGCCAAAGGAATCTGAGAAGTCAACATGTGACTATCCTTATTCTTTGCATTTTCCTTATTTAAACTCATGTTCTTTTCATTTGTAAAAAAAAATAGATACAGATTTTTAAGAAATAAAAAACGAGATGTTTTCCTCTCAAAATTCAGAATTTGATCTGTAAGGTTTGATTGTTTTTTGAAAATAATCAAAAGGGCTTGTTTGTTTGCCGAAAACATTCAATCGTTTGTGTGTTGTGCAATTTTCAGAATTTTGTCCGAGTTCCAGTTTCGTTTTCCAATTTTTGTTTCCTGTGTTCATCAAATTAAAGATTCCCTTCTTCAAGTTTGTTCCTCACATCTTGAATTAAAAATTCCCAGAAGACATCTTCACCCTATTCGAACCACAGCCTCCTCAAAATTCCCGTTTTCATCATCTGCCTTCATTCTATCGCCCAGATTAACATGTCACCACAAAAGCCACTATAACTCAATCATTCCTTATCCGATTAATTCTATTCTTGTGTCTAAATTGTAGTTAACAAAAAGTTCTACAACTTTGCTTCTTTCCTAGAAACCAAAATCCTAGCTAATTAACCCAGAAAATGCCTTCAAATAACCTGTCCCAGTTTTACCCAAGAAATCCTAAATTTGTCCAAACATCTTCAAATCTCCCGAAAACCAATTCCGACCATCAACCACTGTCCACCACCATCACTTCATGGTTTTAGTACCTCATTCATAAGCCTCATGAAAGTTGATGGTGAATTGAGCAACCCCATTGGTATGACTAGCCATTCGTAAAGTCCCTCCTTTGTCATGAGACCAGTTTTCCATTCATCTCCCTCCTTCATTCTTATTTGATGAAAACCATTTGCAAGGTCCAATCTTGAGAAAATTTTAGCACCATGAAGATGATCCAACATGTCGTCAAATCTAGGAATTGGATACCTATACTTGACGGTGATTTTGTTGACAGCTCTTGAATCTATCACCATCCCTCCTCGTTCTTTTTTGGCACAACAAAGGCTGGCACTACACATGGACTTGTGCTAGGAGAATATTGAGGCCAACTTCTTCTAACTCTTCATCCTCTTTGACTGGTTCTTCTTCTTGGGCTCCAAAGCCTTAATCCCAATCTATCACATCCTATGCCAATTTACTATTCTACCCTTCCAGTTGAGGGTGGGATGTTACATGTTGGACACATCTTCCAAGGCTTTATGTGATGGTCCTCCATCATCCTCTCCCTCTTCAACCTTGTTGATCATTTTGGTCTTCCATTGTGTCTTCAACGTAAGCTTTTAAATCACCTACATTGAAAGTGTTAGAAATTTTGTAACCATTCGGTAGCTCAATCTTGTATGCGTTTGGGCCTATCTTCTGTATCACTTTGAATGGGCCTTCAGCTCTCTCATTGAGTTTGGACTTTCTTTTGGATGGGAATCTTTCCTTCCTCAAGTAAACCCATACTAAATCTCCAACATTGAACTCCACGACCCTTTTGAGTTTGGCTTGCTTTTTGTACTTTTCATTGTGCTTCAAGATATTTGCTTTGACCTTCTCATGAATTTTGATGATATGCTCAGCTCTTTCTTCTGCTTTCATGTTGCTCGGCCCAATGTGATGAATTGGACTCAAATTAAGTGGAGATAAAGGGTTAGTGCCATAAACTATTTCAAAAGGTGAAAATTGGGTTGTCATACTTTTTGAGCAATTATATGCAAATTCAGCATGTGGTAAGAATGCATCCCAATTTTTTGTCTTCCCTTTCAACAAACTTCTAAGAATATTTCCCAAGGATCGGTTCACTATGTCCCTTTGACCGTCGGTTTGTGGATGAAAAGTGATACTAAATTTGAGCCTTGTCCCTAATCTACCCCAAAGTGTTCTCCAAAAATGGCTTAAAAATTTTACATCTCTATCACTAACTATGCTTCTAGGAAGTCCATGAAGCTTTACAACATTATGAAAATACAAATCCATGACACGAGACGCATCCAAAGTTTTAGTACAAGGGATGAAATGAGCCATTTTTTAAAATCTATCAATAACTACCATAATTGAATCAAAACCCCTTCTTGTCCTCGGCAAACCAATAATAAAATTCGTTCTTACATCTTCCCATGGAGCATTTGGAATTGGAAGAGGTGTGTATCGGCCATCCGGTTGGGCTTGCATCTTCGCTCGGCTACATGTGTTACATCATTGGACAAGTCTTTCAACATCTCTCCACATCTTTGGCCAATAGAAGTTTTCATAGGCCAAATCATAAGTTTTCTCCCTTACAACGTGGCCGGCCAAGCCTCCACCATGGACCTCCCTTAAAATTGCCTCTCTCAAAGAACATTGAGGCATACAACAAGAACCATTTTTGAACAAATAACCACCATGAAGAATGAAATCCCTAAATGCACCATTGTTTTCCCTAACCTTAGACACGATAACTTTAAAATCTTTATCACTCTCATATAACCCCCTTATGTCATCAAAGCCTATAACATGTGCATGCATTGAGCTCAACAAAGTATATTTCCTAGACAAGACATCGACTACTACATTGGTTTTTTCAGATTTGTGTTTTATGACAAAGTCAAAATTTTGCAAGTATTCAATCCAAGTAGCATGTTTATGGCTCAAATGGGTTTGGTTTTGGACATATTTTAGGGCATCGTGGTCAGTGAACAAAACGAATGGGCTAGGTAGAAGGTATGACTGAAAATGCCTAAGGGCTCTAATCAAAGCATAGAACTCTTTGTCATATATTGTGTATTTTTTCCTAGCATCATTCAATTTTTCACTAAAATAGGTGATCGATTTCCCTCCTTGACTAATTACAGCCCCTATTCCTACCCCACTTACATCACACTCAAGTTCAAATGGTGCATAACAAGGCAAAGCTAACAAAGGAGCACTAATCATCAATTTTTTTAAAGTATTAAAGGCAATAGTGGCTTGAGGAGTCCACTTGTATTCACCCTTTTTCATGCAATCAGTAATTGGACTAGTGATAGTGCTAAAATCTTTTATGAATCTCCTATAGAAAGAGCATAAACCATGAAAGCTCCTAACTTGAAAAAGGTTAGTGGGCCTTGACCAATCAACAATGGTTTGGATTTTTGAAGGGTCCATGCTAATGCCTTCATAGCTAACGACAAAACCTAGGAAATTTAAAGAGGAATCACAAAAATGACGATTTTCTAAATTGGCATACAATTTTTCACGGTCTAAGACCTCTAACACAAGTCTCAAATGCATGACACGTTCAACTAAGGAAGAGCTAAAGATTAAAATATCATCAAAGTAAACTTCCACAAATTTGTGTAAGAATGGTTTTAGTACCTCATTCATAAGCCTCATAAAAGTTGATGGTGAATTGGACAGCCCCATTGGCATGACTAGCCATTCGTAAAGTCCCTCATTTGTCATGAAACCAGTTTTCCATTCATCTCCCTCCTTCATTCTTATTTGTTGAAAACCATTTACAAGGTCCAATCTTGAGAAAATTTTAGCACCATGAAGATGATCCAACATGTCGTCAAATCTAGGAATTGGATACCTATACTTGACGGTGATTTTGTTGACGGCTTTTGAATCTATCACCATCCTCCACTTCCCGTTCTTTTTTGGCACAACAAAGGCTAGCACTACACATGGACTTATGCTAGACCGAATGAAACCTCTCTCAAGTAACTCATCGATAAGCTTTTGTAATTCTTCTCCTTCTTTAGGAGTCATTCTATACGCATGCTTGTGAGGAATAGAAGCACCGGGCACAAAATTGATCTCATGTTGAATCTCCCTTAAAGGTGGCAATCTTTTTGGAAGTTCTTTAGGAAACACAAAAGTAAACTCATTAATCAAGTTTTGTACCTCTTTTGGAATTGGTGGTCGTGGCTTATCTTCCTCTTCAATATTGAGTGGTACAAAATTTGGCAATTCTCCAAAAATATCAAACTTTTCTTCTAATGTCATCAAAGTAGATTCTTCCCTCTTCTTCCTTTTGAAATCTGGCTTCATTGGAGTCAGCAAAAACTTCTTGCCATTGTGATGTAAAGAATATGCATTGGCTCTCCCATGATGTTGTACATCCCTATCATAAATCCACGGTCTTCCAAGAAGCAAGTGACATGCCGTCATTGGAATGACATGACACCATACTTCATCCACATATTTATCAATTGCAAATGGGACAAGACACCATCGGTTGACTTTGATCTCATGCTTGGAGTCAAGCCAAGTTAGCTTGTATGGATTTGGTAAGGACTCGGTTTTGAGGGCTAACTTGTAAATCATCTCATTTGAGACCACAATCTCACACGCTCCATTATCAATGACAACTTCACACGTCTTTCCATTGGTCACACATCTTGTATGGAAAAGTGATTTTCTCCTTCAATCTTCAACTCCCTTATCACTACTCAATACTTTCATCAAAACAAGCATCTCAGCATCAATGTTGTAACCACTAGCTTCAATAGTCTCATCACTATCTCCATCTTCTTCCTGTTCAATGTTAGTACCAAAAAATAATTCTCTCTCAACTTCATAATCAATAGCCTCCATTTTTTGTATGGTCATGACTTTTCAATTTGGGCATTTGGCTTGGAAGTGTCCATAGCCTTGACATTTGAAGCACCTGAGTTTGGATTTTGGTGATCGTGGAAGAAATTTTAGAGTGTATGGACTTGGTGTGGCATTCAGTTTTGGTGGAGGAGTTTGGTTAAATGGTTTTGGTGGTGGAGCCGTAGGTGGTGAAGGATTTTGATGAGGAAAATTTTGGCTAATTGGCTTTTGTGGTGTTTGGGCATATTTTGGAAGGAATTTTCGGCTGTGAGTGTGTTTAAGAGACAATTCACTTCTCATGACAAGCCATTTTAATTCTTGCAAAGTCTCATAGGGATAGAAGCTTACCATGTCTTGGATGTCAATTTTGAGGCCCTTGAGGAATCTTGCACAAACTAGCTCCTCGGTTTCCCTCAAGTCACAACTAATCATCAAATGCTCGAACTCCATGATGTAATCTTCTACACTCTTGTTATCTTGTTGAAGACTAAACAACCGATCAAGAAGCCTTTGCCTATATTGGGGCGACATAAAAGCCTCCTCCATTTCATGTTTCATTTGCTGCCATGTTTGATAACGCGGCCTTCCTTCTCTCACTCTTCTTTTCTGCAAATTGTTCCACCATTGTGCGGCATAACCCTTCAATTTTAGGGCTACTATCTTCATCTTTCTCTCCTCATCAACTTCTTTCAATTCAAAAGCCATCTCTACACTATAGACCCAATCTTTGAAAGCCTCCACATCAAGCTTTCCAAAAAAACTCCGGTATGTCTAATTTGAAATTAAACATGTTGTCATTTTATGAGTGTTGTGGAGTAATCGGTTTACCTCTTCTAGCCTGCAGCCTTGTCTCTCCTCTCCCTCTTAAATTCAGTCCTCCTATATTGGTATGAGAGGTCTCTCCAAATTCATCAAAAACTTCCTCATTCTCCAAGTCAGACGGCTCTTCAAAGGTAGGATTAGGGTCGTATCTAATTGGGATTTAGGGTGTGTAAGTTCTTGGGAAATGACTTAAGGGTGGGAAAAGGGGAGGATTTGGATTTCCACTTGATGATATTGGTTGTTTCATAGATTGATAGGCTTTTTCTTTGGCTTTTGAGGTTGCAAGTTCTAGGTGTAGAGCTTCAATGGTGGCATTAAGAGCATCAACGTCTTGGGGCGTCGGATTGATTGGTTGTTTGAATGTATTTTGTGGATTTGTAGGTAGGGACGTCGACATGACTTGAGATAGGATCGCAACGTGGGCTCTGATACCAAAAGTTGATGGGGTGTGGTCGTTGGGTGATGATAAGTGAAAGTTTGGTCTCGTTTTGTGTTTCTCGGATTAGGAATTAGCAGGGGATTACGTTGTTATTTGCGGGCAAACTACAAGGAATTTGGGGATGGTTCTAAAGGAAAAATTGTAGAGCAAGAAGTCAGCTACAACTTTGGTGAAGGAAGTTTTTATTTGGATGTGTGTGTGAAAAGTTATGGACGAGATGGTAAAACTGGTCAGGAATGATACGGTTTCTCGAAATGAAGAAAAAAAGTAAAGAAAACTAGTGGAAGTTTTTGGAAAACTAACAAACCCCTGTTCTATTTTCAGTAAATAGACAACCTCATAGCAAATTGACTCTAATTTGGAGAATAATACTCAAGATTTTTTCATTCATAAAATTTTCCTGAAAAAGGAAACAAACATGACTTAAATAGGAAACTTAGCTAAGAGGAAGGTGGAGAACCATATGATTCGGTTTCTTACCTCCTAATGGACTCTTAATGAAACATTTATAACAAAAAAAAAACTGTCCATAATTATCCACTATACATGTAGT
>JAOSBL010000005.1:8230032-8240547 GCA_027568915.1 Erythroxylum roraimae
CGGTCTACTTTGGTCGTTTGGTTTGATTTTCATACTAGCACATGGATCTTGGCTTCAGGGAAAGTCCCGGGAACAGAGTTAATTTGTTCTTCCGCACGGTAGGTATGAGATACTTACACCGGGATTCCCCAACAATTCTCAGCAAGGAGATAATTGGGCGTGGTACTAAGAGAAGGGGGCTGTACTACATAGATGACTTCAGTCCAGGACAAGCCAATAATGTCAGTAGCAGAGAAGGACAAATATGGCTTTGGCATCGTCGTTTGGGGCATCCATCATTTGGTTATTTACAGCGTTTACTTCCAGATTTATTTTCTCATTTACAGAATCAAGACTTAAGATGTGAAACATGTATTTTGGCAAAGAATCATAGAGTTTGTTATCCACCAAGTTTGAAGGAAAATAGTACTCCTTTCTCCTTAATACATTCTGACGTTTGAGGACCTTCCCCAATTACTGCTCCCTCTAATTATCGTTGGTTTGTGATCTTTGCCGACGATTGTACATGGATGACGTGGCTTTACCTGATGAAGGCTAAAGATGAAGTGTTTTCCATTTTTCAAGCATTTCATACTATGGTACAGACCCAATTTTCAGCCAATATTCGAGTCCTTCGATCAGATAATGGAGGAGAGTTTATCAATAACAAATTCCAAATTTATTTTCAACAACATGGTCTTCTCCACGAAACATCATGCCCACAAACTCCACAACAGAATGGCGTTGCGGAGAGGAAAAATCGCCATATATTAGAGACTGCACGAGCACTACTTTTCAGTATGAATGTACCTAATCGCCACTGGGATGATGCAGTCACAACTGCTGTTTATTTGCTAAATCGGATGCCTACCAAAGTCTTAAATTTCAAGACTCCATTGCAAGTGTTGTCCACCCATGTGTCTTTGCCTTCAGTTCTTATGCTTCCTCCTCATGTTTTTGGCTGTGTTGCTTTTGTCCATACTCATAAAAACCAACGGACTAAGCTGGATCCATATGCCATTCGGTGTGTATTTTTGGGTTACGGATTACATAAAAAAGGATACAGGTGTTTTGATCCACAGGTGTTTTGATCCTATCACAAATCGCACTTATACCTCCATGGATGTGACTTTCTTAGAATCTGAGTCATTCTTTCAAAACAAAATATCTAACTCAGCTCTTCAGGGGGAGTTTATAATTGAAGAGTCGAGTTGGTTTCAAGGAGGTGAGGCAATAACAGGAGCTGAAATTGACAATGGGAAAATAGTATTAGACAATGAGAAACTTGGAGATGAACCTAATAGAGAAGAATCTGCAAGTAGAGACAATGACAAACAACTTGCCAGTGGAGAGCATGCTACACCGATGACAGAACACTCTGATAATGAAGTGAATGCCACACCCCCTCTCTCTCTAGTACTTGAAGGATCTCCTCCTGTTGAGAATATTCACGAGGTAAGCTCTACTGTTACCCATCCTTATACTAACAACTTGGATACTTCTACCTATATTCTTCCTTTTAGGCAAAATCGTGGAAAACCACCAAACAGATACTCCCCTGATGAGCAGGAAAGAAAGACAAGATATCTAATTGCTAATTATGTGTCCACTCAAAAACTACGCAAGCCTATCAAGACGTTTATGCAAACGTTGTCCTCTCATTATATTCCTAGTAATATTGAAGAAGCTCTAACTGACCCAAATTGGATAAAAGCAATTAAGGAGGAAATGAAGGCCTTGCAGAAAAACAACACTTGGAGGCTAGTTCCATTACCAGAAGGAAAAAAACTAGTGAGATGTAAGTGGGTGTTTTCCATAAAATACAAGGCTGACGGATCGATTGACAGGTACAAGGCAAGACTTGTTACGAAGGGATTCACACAAACATATGGGGTAGATTACTCCGAGACATTCTCCCCAGTTGCAAAACTGAATACTGTTAGAGTGTAATACTCTTGCAGCAAATTTGGATTGGCCCTTACACCAACTCGATGTGAAGAACGCATTCCCCCATGGTGATCTTGAAGAAGAAGTCTACATGGACATTCCACCAGGCTATACAGTCTCTCTAGAAATCAAATTTGTATGCAAGTTAGAAAAGGCACTATATGGACTCAAACAGTCCCCTCGGGCATGGTTTGGTTGATTTAGCTCCGCTATGAAAAAATATGGCTATTATCAAAGTAACTCAGATCACACACTTTTCCTGAAACATAGATAAGGAAAGGTAACTACTTTGCTTGTCTACGTCGACGATATGATTATCACAGGAGATGATGTTGAGGAAATCTCCAAGCTACAGAAGCAACTATCTGCTGAATTCGAAATGAAGGACTTAGGTGGGCGTAAAAATCTTCTAGGGATAGAGGTGATAAGATCTAAAAAGGGCATATTTCTCTCTCAAAGAAAATACGTGTTAGATTTATTGGCAGTAGTGGGACTAATGGATTGCAAGCCAGTAGATACTCCAATTGTTCAAAATCATGGACTTGGGTTGTGTTTTGATCAAGCACCAGCTGACAAAGGAAGATACCAACGGCTAGTGGGTAAGCTGATTTATTTGTCACATACTCGCCCTGACATCGCGTATGCTGTAAGCATAATAAGTCAATTTATGCACTGTCCGAGGGAGAATCATATGGATGCAGTTTTGCGAATTCTGCACTATCTAAAAGGCTCACCGGGGAAAGGGTTGATGTTCACCAAGAATGGTCATCTAAATATTGAAGGGTATACGAATGCGGATTGGGCAGGGAATATCATGGATCGAAAATCAACCTCAGGATACTTCACTTTCATGGGAGGAAATTTGGTTACATGGAGGAGTAAGAAACAAAATGTGGTGGCATTGTCAAGTGCTGAAGCTGAATTCAGAGGTATGGCTAAAGGACTATGTGAACTTCTATGGCTTCGGAAACTACTAATAGAGATTGGTTTTCGTCCAAAGTCTGAGATGAGTTTATTCTGTGACAACAAGGCTGCCATTGATATATCTCACAACCCCGTTCAACATGATCGCACAAAGCATGTTGAAGTAGATAGGCATTTCATAAAACAAAACCTTGAGGAGAAAATCATTCAATTCCCATTTGTCAAATCAGAAGACCAGCTGGCAGATGTACTCACCAAGGCAGTGTCCAGTAAAAAATTTCATGACTCACTCGACAAGTTAGGTGTTAGAGATATCTTTGCACCAACTTGAGGGGGAGTGTTGGCGTGAGTCATCAAAATTAATTCACATATAGAAACTATAGCTGTAAAGATTCTTTTCTTTTCAAGGACATGCGTAAGTTTAGCCTTAGACCTTGTATAGCCATATATAGCTCCTTAAACTCTGCCTTTGTACCTGTATATATTAGATACAAATGATGAATGAAAGTGAGATCTCGATTGCTATCGTTGACAAATAAAACATGGGAAATTGTGGATCTACTCGAAGGAAAAAAGGTGGTTGGTAGCAAGTGGGTATTTACTATGAAGTATAAGGCAGACGAAGAGAATGAAAGGTATAAGGTTAGATTAGTGGCTAAGGCTTTACATAAACCTATGGAATAGATTATTAGGAAACATTTGCTCCAGTTGCGAAGTTGAACACAATTAGAGTCCTTCTATCATTGGCTGCAAATTTAGATTGGGAACTCCATCTGCTCAACATTAAAAATGCCTTCCTAATTGGTACATTAGATAAGGAAATATATATAAGGATACCACCAGGTTTAAAAACTAAAGAACAAAGAAGAAGAGTTTGCAAACTAAAAAAAATCCTTATACAGCCTCAAATAGTGTCCACGAGTATAGTTTAAGAGGTTCAATGACACTCTATGCAGGTTTGGATACAAACAGAGACAAGCTGATCACACAATGTTTGTGAAGTGTGGAAAAAATGGAAAGAAATCCATCTTGATTGTGTATGTGAACGATATTATAATCACAGGCAATGACACTAATGAGATCAATGATCTTAAACAAAAATTGAGGCTGGAATTTAGGGTTAAAGACCTCATAGCATTAAGACACTTTCTTGGAATGGAGATTCCTAGAAGTAAGGAAGGTACTTTCATATCTCAACTAAAATACATTCTTGATTTACTGGAGGAAACAGGAAAGATGGGTTGCAAACCTATGGGAACTCCACTGGAGAGAAATTGGAAATTCAAGAAAAATGAAGAAGATCCTCCTATTGACAAAGGAATATACCAAAGGTTAGTAGGAAAACTTATCTATTTGTCACTAAATAGACCAGATATTGCCTATTCTATGAATATTGTTAGCCAATTTATACACTCTCCAACTCAAAGACATTTAGAGGCAGTTAACTGTATTATGAGATATCTCAAAGGTAGTCCAAGTAGAGGATTAATGTTTTGGAAAAATGAGAAAAAAAAGCATAGAAGGTTTCACGAATGCAGATTGGGCTGATTTTATTGAAGACAATAGGTCAACATCTGGTCATTGTACCAAACTATGGGAGAATCTTGTAATATGGAGAAGCAAGAAGCAGTCCGTAGTAGCAAGAAGCAGAGTTTAGGGCAATTGCACAAGAAATTTGTGAAGTTATTTAGTTAGAGAGGTTAATACAGGACCTACAGATCACCACTTCCTCTCCCACCAAAGTCTTTAGTAATAGTAAATCAGCTATCAGTATAGTAAAGAATCCAGTTCAACATGATCGAACAAAACATGTTAGATTTGACAGGAGCTTTATCAAATGTGAAATATAAGGGAGGTTTGATCTATGCTATATCCCTACTAAAGCACAGGAAGCCGATATCTTCACAAAGATAATGCCTACGCCTAGATTCGAGACAATTCTAAGTAAGTTGGGAATGATAAATATCCATTCCTCAACTTGAGAGGGAGTATTGGATAATTATTTTAGATAAGTTTAGTTAGTTTAGGAGATTATCTTCTAGGAGATAAGTTTATCTTCTAGATAAGATATACTATAGATTGGATAAGTTAGTATATACGAAAAATCTTGTAGTTTAGTAGTATTAAAATAGGTTATACTCGTGTATAAATTACATATAATCAAAGAAATAAAGTGGTTTTTTTTAAATGATATTTTCTATACCCTCTGGTTTCAACACCCATGGTTGCCATTAAAGCAATTCACAGTTGTATTTTGCAAAATCTTTACTAACTCCACAAAACAAATAAAAAAACACAGATTTGAATGAAAATCTAAAAGAAACAGGAACTGATTTTGAGAAAAATCAAAAGGAAACGAACAAATAGAAAAAGCTTTCATTGAATTATTGGTCTTGAAGGAGTAAACATGACATGAAAACTCCAACATCGAATTGAACTCGTATCCATGTTTCTACTTCGTAACAAAATATCATTGTGTATGGCTGATGTCTACTTTGCCGTACAAGTCTGTCTGACAGATTTGTCATCTTAGTTCAAATCTTGGACCACATCCTCGTTCATAATGTCTTTTCACTTGTTTGAAAGAAGGGAAAGGTAATTGTCGAGACTTATCAAAAGCCATAGCTGACAAGTGCATGGCTGCCAAAAAGCAAAGGCGGGAAGACAAACTATGAATTCCACTTCCAGCACAATACCTTCATAATTCCCAATACCAGAATTCATACTATAAGTCCACAACAATGGGCGAACTAGACTTAAGTCTTGTGTCGCATGCAATGTCTCAGTTGTCATTCCAACCACCCAACACCTTGAAGAACAACTGTTTAATTATTCAAAGACACCAATTGCATAATGTTCTAAACTAGACTTAAGTCTTGTGTCGCATGCAATGTCTCATCTGTCATTCCAACCACCCAACAACTTGAAGAACAACTGTTTAATTCTTCAAAGACACCAATTGCATAATGTTCTAAGTCTCTAATTTATGAGAGTTAGAACAAGGTTCCGGAGTTAGATAATAGTCAGGAGTGAAGGGAAAACGATAATACGACATTAAGGAGAAGAAAAAAAATCGAAAGTATAGAACTATAGATCCAGAAGAGTACTATCAAATGTTGTTCGAGTTCTACAACAGAGAAAAGCTAGCACTGACTTTATTTTTAGAGAAGCATTAGTCAGCCACCATAGGCGACGGCAGTCGTCGGGTAGAAGGTCTAATCAGTAGTGTTGTGAGCCATTGTGATAAAGCAAATACGAATAGTGAGGACTAAACTAGGAGTCAGAACCCAAGGCTTTGTTTGGAAAAGCATTGCGGATTCGAATATTATGTGAGAATTGAAGTTGGAATTTCATAACCAAAAACAATTTTCTATGATAAAATGATCATATGATTTATTGTATTGATATATGCAACATAGTTTTGGAAACAATCTCTACTAATTAAAGGGAAAATTGCATATTACTAAGCTTCCTAAGACCCCGCGTTAAGCGGGATTTATACTAAATGTTGTCGATATTATTTGATATATGCAACGTAGTCTAGTTCTCAATTCAACTACGTAAACCAGTGTTCAATCATTCATCCACATCTTATGAATGAAGAACACTACAAAAAAGTTTATTCCATCCCAAATTGGGATCTCAATTTGAAACTCTAATGCCAATTTTCAATGTCACTGATTCACTTGATAGTCCAGAAATTTTTGGTATCTTCTCCATTGTGAGTTTACTGAAAATAGGGAGCGAACAGTGTCAAAACTTCCTTGTAGACAGGCTTCTTGAAATCCACAGCCTGGGAACGAAAGAAGAATAAGCAATTGATTAATGATAACACCAGAATGCCAAATGTTTTGTTTGATTGATGCCAAATGAACAATCTGCGAGTAATATCTACTCACAAGGTCACTTATTTGCTCCGAATTCATCCATGACCATTCTCCAAACTCAGGTTTCTCGGTGCCATCACCCTGAAGATTAATCTCTTCCTCCTTCCCTGTAAATTTAAGTAGAAACCTGTATTTGGCAATGTAGTTGATGTCTTACCATAACATGGGATAAGTCAAAATGGTAAAGAAATGAAAAGGCACTGGCATCACATTTGAGAGCAACTTAAATGGGATTAATTACAAACCTAAAGGCTTTTAGCCAGAGTTGGAATCAGTTCAGACATGAATTGATATACATCACTTGGTTAAATGGCTGAAGAATTGGTGTGTATGAAGTAAATCAGTAATGATTGAATCATAGTAGACCAAACTGCTCAGATACTCACCACTTTTGTGCCTGACCTTTCCAGTCAGATCCCCACTGTTGATTGAGCTTTTCTCTAACATGGGGTGGAAAGTCGTAGGTCAACCAATATGGCACCTGTACATATAATCCATCCAGTTTATACTTGAAGTTGCTCATAATTTAAAACGAAAATTGAGGGAGACATTGATCAAACCAGAAGATCTCATTCAACTTTGGCACCAAAAATATCCACAACTTATTATAGATGAGTCAACCATTAGAAGATTGCCTGATACTCACTAAAAGCCTCACAAATAGCATAATCTGCAGCAAAATTTTAGGCTTCACCAACCAATGAATAAGTATCTCACAACATCAAGAGACAAATCATTGGATCAAACTACTAGACAGACCGAAAAGTCAGATCTCAAAATTTGGAATGAGAAATTTTTAATGCAGTAGCATAATCTGCAGCAAAATTTTAGGTTTCACCAGCCAATGAATAAGTACCTCACAACATCATGAAACAAATCATTGGATCAAAGTACTAGACAGATCAAAAAGTCAGATCTCAAAATTTGGAATGAGAACCTTTTTTGCATTAAACTTATGTCCCCATTTCAAATTCAACCCAGCACTCCCCATCAAAGCACAATGATAGATTTCAATAAAAACAGATGAATGTGTATGTTGAAAGATTCTATTCTCTATAGCAATGCATGCGGCTACCTGCTGCACAAGCATTGTCTAAAAACGAGCCAAACTGTAATTTTAGAGAAAGTTTAGTGAAAACATAGAACTTAGCTTAAACACTCAAGTACTAAATTTTTAGGATGTGATGGCCAGTTTAGTATGAATAATGAACTAGATTGTCTTCAATGAAATAATATGTTTACATAATACAATTGGAATAGGAGCTCCATCCTATACTGCTTGCAGTTGCTCCTGAAATGAATTGCAAGGCTCATGAAACTGCATTGTTGTCCAAAGAGAACATATACTTTTTATGGCTTCAACAACTAATAATACGATAAAAGGTTCAATCTCTTCAATCAGAAATTTAGGAGACCTGTAAAGGTCAGATCATTTTTTCAGTTAATTTTGCATGTGGTATGACTTCTTCACTTTATTTCCTTGTTATTGTCAGAAGATTAGATGTTAAATGCTCACCTCGAATTAACAGGCATTAAGTAAATGTCAAATCGCAACATTGAACCAGACCAAAGCGCAAGGTTGAGTATGCACATGCTTCATTGTCAACTCAATAGACAAAAATCTTGTAGAAGAGAAAAGTGCATTGAAAGCCAAACCTCTGCTAGAACTTCCGCGGAACTTACTCCCGTCTCTTCTTTCAGTTCCCTTAAGGCTGCAACTTTTGGATCTTCATTGTCATCAATGCCACCCTGTTTCAAATGATTACTTAATTATCAGCATCTCACCCAGAGAAGCCACATCTTCCTGAAAAAAAAAAGTCTCAAATACAGAGGCTAGCCTGTTCTACAGGAACAAAATTTTCAAATTATAAAACCTGCTGCTCTATTAATATGAGGTAGCTGAAGATGAATGCTATGATTTCTTTCTACCTTTCACATGACCAATCCGAAGGTGAAATATGAATGTGAAAGTAGTCCAATTATAATTTCAACAACCTCAATATGCAATCAATATGTAGGCATTAACGTTCTGATTTCTATTCTCAATTACCTTGACAGCCAGTTCTTTTCTTGGTTGTTTCATTTAAGACGACTTTGTCGACAAAAACACAAAGCCCCAAGTATCCAAGTCAAATAAACCATTTATAAATTTGAACTAAGAGAAACAAACAAACTACCCATCTTCTCCTTCGTCAAAAGTAGAGGTTCTATCAAATTTAGATAACAAGATCAAACTGATAGTTTGCCACATCTTCTTGCGCAAACCAGCCATTGACTATGTCCTGACCGTTCAAAACTATCAACAACCATAAATTGATTCCAAAACCAGAATTCAATGTTTCCAAACACCAAATGATTTTCAGACAAAAAGAGAAACCACTCAACATCACCAACGTAAGTACCCAGAAACTGAATTTAACAGAAAGAAAAAAAAAAATAGATACCTGTGGCATCTGCCAAGCATTGGGTATATCTAACCTAGAAGCAGCAAATATCTGCAGAGGTCAAACATAAAGAAGCTCAAAATCATGTTAACAGTTAACTTATCAAAGCACATTACGTTAAGTTAAATCAGCACCCACCTTCTTGGATGGATTTATGAGGCAGATGCCAACGTTTCTTCTATACCCTTCAGGGGGAGACTCCATGGAAGATGATAATAAAGGCAGACACAAGCACCTGGAGATTATTACACTTCGAGAGAAGAGTGGCAGCTTGGTAAATTTGGAGAACTTGAGAGGGTAACTTGGGAAGGATAAAGTGGACTTGGTTCTGGTACAGCGAAGAGGGGAGTTAAACAGTGCGGAGCGGCACAAGGCCATTTCTCGGAACGTCCCATTCTCCGGCTACTTAGTGCTTGTATTGGCATTTCGTCTAAATTACTAAAATATCCCTGTTTATCGTGATAATTACCACATAAGTACATACAAGAGCAAATCCTTAGTGGCCTTTTTCTTTTGTATTTTATAAAGAAATTGTTTTCGTTACTCAAATTTATAATTTTTTAATTACAAAGGAGTAATCTTACCTAATGTTATGAATACTGTACTAAATTTAATAGTGGATTAGATTCTGGTACGTTACTATTTCAGTACCGATCAATATCAGATACCATTTAAAGCAATTTTTTAAATTTATAAAACAGTTCCTAAATTTTTTAAAATTTACAAAATGGTCCTTCAATGTTGTTTAAAATTTTTATTTTTTGCAAAAAATTCCTTGATTTTTTAAAAAAAATCAATATCAACCAGTATTCCAAATACTATATTAGCTGATACCCGCAAAATAGGTCGGTATTTGGACCTAGTATAGAAACATTCTATTTTGTACCATTTTTCGGCCGATAAGTGTACCGGCCAATATAGTTAGAGATTCATTACACCGATCTTGCTAATTACTCCGAGGCTCGACCTCTACTACACATATTACAATCTTAATCAAACTTTTTTTCTTTTAAAAGAATTAATAATTGGTATATAAGTCATTTTGTTCTTATTATTTAATGCCTCTTAAATTGAAATTTTTTATTTTTATTTTTTAATTTTAAAAAATGTTTTGATAGAATATCCAAATTTTAAATATTATAATATAGATTGTTAATTTTGTTGATTTGTTTTATAAAATATTTTGAGTATGTTTAAGGAGAAATATTGAGTTTTTATGCTATAAATATCTATGATCAAAACTGTTAGCCCCGAAAAAAATTTTTTTTATGATTACTAAGCATGATTAGAGGAAATTGAAGCATGAATAGATTAAATTAAGTTGGCATGAATTA
>JAOSBL010000005.1:8240647-8268576 GCA_027568915.1 Erythroxylum roraimae
ACCAAGGTGAGTTAACAGCATGTGCCAGGTTTAAGGTCTCAGCAAGACAAGTGTCCCGGGAATGGGCTCCAGCCGGGCTCACCTCCCGGGACAGTCGGGCTCCGGGAGCGGGGTCCGACAAAAACTCAAGAAGTATTTGCCAATCAAATTGCTAGTTTTCTTTAATGATTATGTGATTAACTTGAATGATGCCAAATTAAGTATTTACTACTTATAAAAAAAAAAGAAATGTTTAATTTGTTGAAATTATGGTTTAAAATGAATAAGAAACAAAAACAACAACAACAACCCGATAAAAATACTACTAACACGTTGAATCTGGACATAACTTTATCTTTTTTTTTGGGTAAATCACCGGTATCCGAACTCACTGAGCCGACTAATCCGATTCGGGACGTAGTCACAGTTAAGGCTCCTTACCCCTCCCTGCAGCAATTAACTTTAACTATCGGAAAAGTTGTTACGAATAGTTTAAAATGAATAAGCAGCAATTAAATTAATTATTCTTCACTCAATATATTTTCTGTCAATAAATCTGGAAGCAAAAAATGTGAACTTCCCAACTGAAAAGAAGAAAAAAAAGAAGACTTGTTTATACACATTACAATCTCATTTCTGTGGTATCAGTCAAATATTGGAAGGATTAAGAACAGAGATTGGGTTGTGGATTAGGATGAGGATGAGCTTGAGATTGAGCTTGAGCAGCCATTGAAAGCTCAAATTGCCTTAAAGAAATTGCAGGAAATGAAATGACTTCAGGAGCTTTCAAGCCTTCCCAGCCCTTTACAGGATTGGTAGTAGTTGTGCCATCCGCTCCTATGTGTGTAACATGCTTCACATCAGTTGGATATCCTATCTCCATTTCTCTTTCTGTTTCCTCTTCCTCTTTGTAAACTATAGCTCCACCAAAACAAAAAAAAGGAAAAAAAAAGTAATTACTCTTGCCCACATGTAAAGACATGTTGAGTGTTTCTTGGAACGATGCGAAATAGTTGTCATCATGTATTGATAAGACAAAGAAAAGAAGAGGATAGGTCTATTCATCACATGATTGTTTTGGTATGATAAGGAAAAGGAAGCCTTGTCTTCTAAGGAAATAAGATACAGAAATAATAAGCAAGGTTAAAACTTAAAAGTCCATACTGTAAGCAAGGTTAAAAGTCCAATATCACGGAGTTCATATGACATTGGATTTGCTTTTGACATGATGAAGAGAAACAAGCCTTATCTTGGAAGGGAAACGAGACAATTTCTCAGAAAAGAAAGAAGAAATACATGGTAAGTCCAGAAGGTTGCAGTAATTAACAAAGAAGAGAGAAACAAAAGGATCTGTTTTCTCTTGCATTATGCAAATCATCTTTTCAATCCATAACTCAAGCAGTCTTATCTTCAGTTTCCTGAAGGTAGACAAATTCAAATTCTTTATCCTAATCAAGAACACAGGTTCAATATTCGTTTACAGGATTTCTGTGTACCTGTTAAATATCGTATCCATGGTGTTTGTAAATACTGAACGAACTACTCACCAAATAGTACTTGGGAGACACTTCTAATGCTCCTCACCATTTTGTGTAGTCCACGAGATATGTTAGGCTTTGGAAGAGCCATGAAACTCACGGTCTTCCTTATCCTATCCTTCCCATGCTTCTGCTCTCTTTCTTGTTTCCCTTTACAATATAATCAACAAACTAAAATCAAACAAGGAGAAAAACCCATCGACCCTGTCCAGGAATGGCAAGGAATTGATTAGAGACATACTTGTTGCAGATGGTTTTGTGTTGGCAACTTCTACACTGGACTGAGAGTTACAGCCAATGGAAAACGGAAGAACTGCTGATCTTTCTCTGCGCGGTCTCATGTCGTTTCTTCACAGACCATAAAAAGTTAACGAAACAAACTGAAAAGGAGGGTATGCAGTATACCAGAAACAGATGTGAACGGGTACAAGATATTTATAAACACAAGTCCCAAACAACGAGATAAACATAAATGGAATGGAAGTGGTCTGGTACACTGGTTGTTACTGTCTTGTTTTTGAAGCGAGAATGATAATTACATGCGGAAACATTGAGATCTACCCAACACTTGGCTGTTTCATGTTGGATAAGAAGAGAGGGAGAGAGGTGTTGGGAAGGGATTATGGAGTGGGTTGGCGTAGTTAGTAGGTTAAACTGAGACACCTTCGACCTAATTCATGCTGATTGCAGAAGATTCCATTAGTAGTAGTAGGGTTAGTGTGAGCCCACTAACCCCATTTTCCATCTGTTACATAATATAACATATATGAATTTGTGTTGATTGCTATAATCTTGCTTTGGTTGGTTGGGTTCGTGTCAGTGGCATCCCTTGTGGGCTAAGCCACCACTCTCCAATTTCCTTTTTTGGTTGCTTTTGACTCTCATTGTAATTTTGTTCACATAAGAGTTTCAATGTATTAGACAGCTTACTGTTTCTGGATTTTTAAATGGAAAATGAATGGGACATCAGCATTACAAGAAGTGGTGGGCAATGAATAAAGGTGGGAAGCGGCAAAACCAATTCTTTATTTTTGCTGAGAAAGAAGGAGAAGATCCCGAACTCGTCACATTAATCAATCGTGCATGCAAAAACACTCCTTATTGAAAGGGATTACCAAGATTCCGTTAGCACCAATACTACATACATACATTCGTTGTCCCCACACCTGACTTTATCAATGAAGTATTTGTTGGTTTTAAAGGAGATTGACGAGGTAAATCCATTACAGTTATATTCTACATTCAGATTGGTCAATTAGCGGATTGTATTAACTGGTCATTTTATCAGCAGTTAGTTGCCAACAGATTTTTTTTTTTTTTTGAGGGGTGCCAACAGATTTTTTTAAAGATATTTAATAAATTTAACTATTTAGCATTAAATATTTATGCGTAAAATAACTTATGAGAGCATAATTTAAAAAAAAGTCTTCCAAAACCATGCATAATTGACATCAAATCACAATTGTGTTTTAAAAACCATGTATGATTAGCGAAATATATTTTGATTCATCCTAAATATATTAAAACACCGTTTTTTATGATCATTCAATAATTCATTCATCCACAGTTCTCCTGTTAGATATGAAGTCATGCATGGTTTCTTGCGTATACTTATTGTTATATGCTCTTTGTCTATTATTTGGTATCAATTTAATTAGGATTTAATTGATTATGTTAATATTTTATGCAAAAATTAACTTTAATATATACTAATAACTTGGAACTAATAGTTTTTGAATTTTATGTGAAAATATTAGTTTATTGTTTAAAAATAATATGGGAATTCATTTCATAGTATAGTGCTGTTGGGATACCAAAAAAAAAGGTCTACACAGGGAATGTAACATCAACTTCTTTGCATAAATGTTGCTAATCGACAACAATTGATTGAATTTTTAAGATTAGTAAATAAATTTAATAAACTTCATTTGATTTTTCTTAGTATACCTTTAAAACAAGCAATTGAAGTCCTTTTAAAAGTTCTTTTTTTCTTTCATTATGAAAGTATTCTTGCAAAACAAGTACTCCGTTGAACTAGAATTAGAAATTATTGATTCAATCTCAATTTTATGCTTACATTTCAATTTGTTTATGTCAGTCAATTAAAATTAAATAAATTAAAACTTATTTGCTTATGTTCAAAATAAAAATAATTATTTAAATTAATGTTAGAAACTAAACTGAAAAATATAGTAATCAATGAGCATAAAAATTTATTTTTAATTGTATGAAAATGTAATCCTTTAATAAAATTGTTCTTATGTTATAACTAAAACTAAAAAATTATTTTAATAATTTTATCTATTTAAATTAACATTAAAATAATTTTTTAGACACAATAACTATTTGTAGAAACATTGTTATGTTTAAAAATATATAAATATAAAAATATATATTTAATTTAATGATTTAATTATTCTTAATCACAAAATTTAATCTAACTATTAATAGGTACAATGAATCATCTTTGAATCTAACATTATAGAAAATTTTGGTTAGTATAAAATAATTTAGTAGTCGTTTTTGTATTGTACAATACCAAATTCAATGATACTTTTTTTATTTAATTAAAAATGAAATAATTTTTAAAAATAATGATATCGATATGAAGCATAAATTTTTATTAAAGAAAAATTTCAACTTTGTTTAACTTTTTAATAAACCAAAGCATTTTTTCGAATTAAATTCACACTTTATTCCTATCTATCTCTATCTCTATCTCTCTTTCTTTCTTATCTCCTATCTTGAGTAACATGTAATAACTGTTAGACATAATCATCTTTTTGCCTTTTAATTTTTCAGCCGCTGGAGCAAAATGCTCCTCATATGAGTGTTTTTAAAAATAGCGGATTAGGTTCAATCCATCAACCCGCAATCAGCCAATGACCAAATATGATTATCAGTTGTTTGGCATTATCAAACAACTAAATATCCAGGCTTCTTACAGTGATAACATATGATTTGATTATTTTGTGTATTGCTATTATCACTGCTACCTTTTAATAGGAACTTGTTGTTTCCAGTTTTCTTATTTCCCTCTCTTTTCTTCAAGAGCTTCTTTTTGTAGAAGTGGACATATTTTCTAACCATAAAGTTGAATTCGTCATCACCATGTATTTACAACTCAGTATCACTTTCATCATCATTTGATGGATTTGATTCATCAACTGCTTTTAGTGTCATTCCTCTTCTGTATAAGGATCCTTCATCTCACCTAAGCTCGACTTCATGAATTATTAAGTTTCCTCTTAACCAACCAAGTGAGATTGTCTCGAGATATTTTGTTGTTTCTAAAGCTGTCACTTTAGGTCTCCATTCGTTTGGTAATGATCTTAGAATTTTTGTTACCCACTCGTCATTTGGATATATATTGCCCAAGTTTTTCAAGACAGTGATAACGTTATTGAAACGTCCAAAGAATTAAAAAATTCGTCTATTGTTTCTCCATGTTTCATACAAATAGTCTCATATTGATGCACTAAAAGACTTATTCTATGTTTTTTCACCTCATTCGTTCCTTCAAAAGTAACTTGAAACTTGTTCCACATTTCTTTTGTTGTAGAACAATAAGATATCTTTTCATACTCTTCTGGAGATAGTGCACAGATCAGATGATGTGTTTCTTTGGCATTCACCTGTGCATTTCTTCTATCAGCATTAGTCCACACTTCTACGTTATCAGCAACAGGAGGTGTAGTTCCAGTTTTGATAGCTTGTCAGATTTTGATATCCACCGATTAAAGATAGATGGTTGTTTTCTCTTTCCAATAGGAGTAGTTGTTTCCATTGAAGTAAGGAAGCTTTGAGACAAATTGTCCTTCAAGGCTTCTTAAGTTGTTTGTTACGATATATCACGTGTTGTAAAACGCAACAAATGTGAAACCTCTCTCTGATATCAGTTGATAAAGCAAGCACAGGCAAGAGGGGGGTGAATTATGTGTAAAAAAAATGACAAGTTCTTTCAATTTGTATAATAAACAGATCCTAGTTAACGAATAAAAACAGTAGGAGCCTATCAGACGATCAAGCCTTTTAAATGACAGGAGTCTGTTAGGTGCTAGGAGCTTTTTGTGGGATAGGACCTTGCTTAAATAAAAGGAGCCTAATGAATGATAAATACTGTTAAAACAATTTAAAAATAGAAGATGCTTGTTAAAACTGAAAGGAACCTCTTACAAGTTGAAAACAGAAGGAGTCTCTTATAAAAGTGGAGGAGCCTCTTTCTAAAAAGAACACACTAACGATATAATGTGGAAATTTAAAAGAGAGAGAGAAGAAGGATGCAGTCAATTTATACTGGTTCGTCTTACAACCCAAGCTTATATGTCCAGTCCTCAAGTATCCAACTTGAGTATTTCACTATAAGAATCTGAGTATTAAATTTGGCGAGTCTCTCCAAGCTCACAAATACATATTTTTTAAGATTCTCCAACCTTCCACACTCGAAGTGTATAACAAACTTCTAAAAGCTCATAGAAAAATAACATGTAAAATTAAAAATAAGTTCTTAAATAACAATTTATCTCTTGATAGAGTGATTTCACTTTTTAAGACACAACAAGAATGATATGACTCTCAAGAAGATAGATGTTGCTCAAATGTTTCCAAAGTTTGTGCATGCCCATTACTTCACAAGGGTTGTTGCTCTTTTTTAAATAGTCAATTTCTTCAACTAGTAATTGCTTCATCTTAATTCTGAGTTGACTCTGGATTTTCAACATCATCTTTACTGGAACAAAAAATTTTTGGACTTAATTGTTCGAAAAGGTAAGATCCTCCTAGATGTTAATAAGGAAAGTTTACTAAGAGGGTTTCTGCAAGAAAGGCAGTAATTTTCCTATGATTTTATTTCCTTTAAAAAATATCATTATCTATACAAAGGAATAAATCTATTTTAAATTTTGAAATATTATATAGTTATCATCAAAGTCGTTAAATATAAACCTTGAGCTAACATATGCCTTATTCGATTTTTTTAAATCCCTGTATTTCACATATTATTTATTTAATACATGTTCAAAGTGTAGACATTGTTCAAACACCTAACTTCTATGTCATATAATTCTTTTTATTCATAAACTGTCCTCAAATCTCATCTCTTTTAGTAAATTACGTGAACTTAATATTAACTTTTTTTAATTTGTGGTTATACTGTGCATGATTTATATACAGTAAGATCCTTTGGACAAGGCGTAAAATTAAACGACTATCTTACTTATCTTCTTCTTCTATCTAAACTTGTTATTGGTGCTACTACGTCTTATATATGTCACTCTTGTCTTGGTCATCTTTTCAATCTTAAACTTGGATCATTAATTTTTTAGTAGCTTTTTAAATCAGGTTAACACATGAAAATTTTGATTTTATTTCATGCTAACTCTAAAAAAATCCTGATTTATGTTTTATTAATAATGACTTTATCTCTTTAGATCCTTTTTATTTAACTCATTATGACATTTAGGGACCTGTTCATCATGCTATAATGGATATTTTGACATATTATATAATCTTTTTATGACTTTTCTAGAAGTACATCATAGGTCTAAATTATTTTCTATATATTCTCAATTTGTGACTATGATTCAGACTTAATCTCTTGTAAAATTATGCAATGATAATACTATGAAATATAAAGATAAAACTTTCACCCATTTTCTTTCTTAGTAAGGAACTCTTTTTCAGTGATCTTGTCCATATACCCTCTTAACATAATGGTAAAGGTGAATGAAAACATAGATACATTCTTTTTTTAATTCCATTATACCCTTTTTCCTTAACATTTCTCTTGCATGATAACTTTCTAACAATTATATCAGTTTGACATAACCTACGTCTGATCCAATTGCTTCTCCGTTAGTTATGGATCCACTACCTACTTCAAATAATCCTTCTCTATTTAATCAATCGTTATAACTTTCTACTCCTCAACTTATTCCTCGATGTACTAATCGAGTAAGCTATGCTTGACTTTGAGATTTTTATGTTCACTTCACTATTTTTTCTCTATATGAACCTCACATCTATCACGAGGTAACCTTCGAGTCTCTATTGCAAAAGAATTATAGGCACTTATAAGTATCAATACATAGGTTATGATTGATTTATCTCCAGACAGATACGTAATGAGACTATAAAATCAATACTCAATTTAATAGATCAGTTGAGCGATACAAAAATCGATTGGTTGTTAAAAGATTTACTCAAGTGTATAGTATTAACTATAGAAAAGGTATTTTCTTTGATAGCTCATTTAACCTTAGTTCTTAGTCCCATTATAATTATGGGGTGCCAAGAATGTCTTCCTTAATGGTAATCTTAGAGAAGAAGTGTACATGCAACCTCTACCTAGTTATAATCATGCACCTAATAAGATTTATCACCCTTAAGCTTGAGCATGATTCACCAAATTTAGCTCCACTGTTAGTCTCCTTAGATGTCAATCTAGCTCATGTGGTTATGTCTTATTCCTTCATAAAATAGATCACTTCTTCTCCTCTATATTGACAACATGATGTTTATTGGTGATGACGTTCAGGATAGTTCCATCCTCAAATCCTTTCCATATCAATAATTTAAGAAAGAGGTTTTAGGTAATTAAATTTATCTTTTGGGTTTTGAAGTTTCAGCTTATAAATATAACTATTATTTTTCACAAGAAAAATATGTCATTAATCTTATCTCTCGTGCATGTAAGTGAAAAATTAAATTTTACATTTTTTAGGGCATTCCCTTATCTTTGCTGTGATGTTTTGGAGTAATAAAAACTTTAGTTAGGAATTATCCAAGTTATTCATGTAAGTCTCCAAGTATTTTTATGCACTAGAGGTCTTGAATTATAATTTTGATAAGAAAATCTTTAAATATTTTAAAATGTTAGATCCTAATGACTAATTGTGTAAAATTCATTATTTATCTATAAAATGTTGTCACGTGAAATAATTTATTTAAATTATATAATTAAAACATTATTATATACACTCAAAATTTTGTCTAATATACATCCAATCATTATGATATTTTAAATTCTTTTCGTTATAAAATGGGTATAGAAAGAATCTCAATTTTACTCAATTTTGTAATATTAGTCTAAACTTTATAAATTGTGCTAAAATGTTTCAACTGTTAATGTTTGACAAAAATTACCCGATGTTAATTTTTTTGTTAATATGAATGACATGACAAGTCACGTCATATTAGTATTTTTGCTATGTGACTACCACATATTGTATTTGTGTCATGCATGAATTTTATTATTTAATAAATTAAAAATATCAAAACCCTTAAATAGTTATACACTGCTTCATATCTTTTGCTTCATAATTATTTTATAGTGTTTAATATATTAAATGATAAAATTCATATTTGGCACAAATATAATATATAGTAGTCACGTAATAAAAATTTTAATTTGACGTGGCTCATACGTGACATAAATAAAACATGTAGTAGTCACGTAGCAAAAATATTAATTTGATGTGGCTCATCACATCATCCACATTAACGAAGAACGTAACGTCGGGCTATTTTTGTTAAAAATCGAAAGTTAAAATATTTTTAACAACTTTTTAAAATTCATATTAATATTGTACAATTGAGTAAAATTTGAGATTATTTTTATAATTAATTCATATAAAAATTAGGATTTGAAATTTTTTTCAGAATCATTTGACTTAAAATCAATGATCTAAAGATTTTAAATCAAACTTGGACTTGGGAAGGGTGATTTAGTCTGGTTTGAACTAATTAGATTGGTTTAGGCAAAATAATGTTATTTTATTTAATGATTAAAGAATCCATTAACCAAAATAATATTGTTTGATCTTCGAACTATCCAAGTTTAATTAAACCATGTCCGAACCAGAGAAAAATTAGACCGAAGCTTGACTTGTGACCATGTCTGCTAAAAATATGCATAACAGCAAAACTGAGGAGGAAGTGAGAATAGCCTTGAATCAGCCCATAAAATGGATCCATGAACTCAACCCAGCAAGGATGAGAACATTTAGCACAGAACACCTCTGACCACAATGTAAAGCCCAATGGTCATTTGGTTAGAATCAAATTTAACATACATGACAAAATTTGAGGTGTATATAATCAAAAGATAATAATATGTAATATTTCTACTATAAGTTAATATGGTGAAATATCATAGAATTGTACAAAAAATAATATAAGAAACACAATGGAAATATTATAATTATTAACGAGAGAATATAAAACTATTCAATAAAAATTTCACGGAAACGTGAGATTTTTAGAAGTTTAGTAGTACATAGCTTTACACCAAATTAGTAGAGAGGGTGTTTTCGAATGACCCACAAAAAAGAAGAAAAATAACCAAAATAATAAAAATAAAATAAAACTAATAATAATAATAATAAGAAGAAGTATTTAAATCACCATTTTGAATTATTTTGGGAGTCATACCTTACTATTATTTGGCATGCAATTTGAAAATTTTTTAAAAGCAAAACTATTTAAATAACATTATATTATGAAACACACACATTTATTACATTAATTTTTTTTATTAACATTCTATAATTTTCGTTACTATTTTAGCATTATTGTTATTTTTCGAACATATTAAGAAGAGATATTCGAACGTTTCAATGAGAATATGCGAGAAGATCTAAAAAAGATCGTACTTAAAGAGTGTAAGAGGGAAAAAGTAGCTTAAAAATATTTGGAGGGAAGTAATCAAGAATGAAATAACAATGATGAAACTTATCGAGAATATGACCTGCAATAAAAAAACTTTGACGAATTAGGATTATGATAAAAGATCATTCGTAAAGAGGTCCTTGTAGTTCTCTTTAGTCTTTTAACTCTTCCCCCCTTGTAGTTAGCCTAAATTTGTAAGGAGAGCTTACCTCTCAAAGATTTGGCCTATTGCTCTTTTTTTTTTCCTTGAAATTATAGTAGTAATAGTAGCAATAGTAGTAGTAGTAGTAATAATAATAATAATTATTTATCTATTTATTTATTTGTACTTTGTAATTTTTATTGTAATTTATTATATTTCATTTTTCTCTTTTTCACAAGGATCATTTGAGAATAACATTTTTATTAGTCAGAATTAAGATTGCATATTTTTGAATTTTTTTCGGGCCTCGTATTAGTGTGATTTCTATTTGATGTTGTTGTTGTTTTTTTTAGTTTACTTCTAAAATAAATTTCATTTAACTTTTTAAATTTATTTATTTGCATAATTCAGTATAAAAAATTATTTTCATCATTAAAGTTGTGTCCCTCCTGCTTAAACAATCTTTCATGGTATTACATAGTACCTACCAAAAAACAAAAAACGGTTGAAAAAATAAGAAAAGGGAGGACAGTAACACAGCGAAGCAAATAGCAATTGAGACTCGCCAACTCAGGCGGGAAACTGGTAATTCGGGGAAGACCAAACCCCTCCCCTCCAGAATCCTAAACCCTAACCCTAGAAAGTTCCCCAAATTCATTAACATTTGTGAACAAGGTGCATAGTGAGAGAGCAACTGGAAGCGCCAAGCTCTTGTTCTAGCTTCCTTCAATTTCAAACCAAAACCGTAAAAGAAAAATTAAGAAAAATTTCCCCTTCTTTTCCCATGGCATTTGCTTACAGAGACAACAAAAGCCTCGACGACGGCGAAGAACAAGAACAAGAACAAGAAGTCCAAGTAAAATTAGAGGAAGACGGTGACACTAACGTCGACGAAGGTCACGCCGGGACTCCAGTGAAATACGCGTCGTTGGACCGGGTCTACTCGGCGGCTTCTGGTCGCGTCAGCTCAATTGGATCGTCAAACGGTATGCCGAAGAAGGTTAAAGCTCGGAAGCTTGTTGTTCACGACGATACCTGCTCGATTGAAACGCCGGTGCTTCATGTTTATTCTCGCCGGAGCAAAAGGCGTCAAAATTCTGTTCAGAGTACGTCGTTTTTTGATTCTGCGATCGCGTGTTCTACGAAGACTGAAATTTGCCAGTTTGAGGGTTCCATCCAGTGCGAGCTGAAGAAGAAGAAGGAGAAGAGGGGGAGGATTGGGGCTAGTGAGTTGGAGAGACTGGGGGTTGATTCAACTGTTTTGGTGGATTGGAATAGGCCAAAACTGAGGGATTGTGGAAATCACAATGTGGCTAGTAATTCTGGTAATCACAAGAAGAATAGTAAGCCCGGATGCTTGTCAAGAAAGAAGCTTGCTTCTATGGAGGGTTGTGAGAATGTTTCGCGTACTGCTAAAAGATGGGTCAGGTAGGTTTTCTGTATCATTATTTGTCGTGATTCTCATTTCTTGTGTTTGGGTGGAACGAGGATAATCGAAATTGGAGTTGCAACTGCATTTAAAGTTTCGAGGTGGGAACTTTTAGCAAAATATATGGTATTGCTTAGGAATATGAATCATATCCGTTACATGTATTGAGGTGAGGATAGCTAGTGTTTGAGAACATTCAGCGCAAGTTCTTATTACTTGACAGGAGAAGCAAACAGTTTTTGGCTTATATTGCTGTATTTCTCAACTCTCTCAGTCGCCAGAGGGAGGGCTTTAATGTCTATCTATGTTCATAACTTTTTTCCTTGCATTATTCACGGATGTAGAATTTGACGTGCATAGGTTGAGTTTTGATGGTGTTGATCCAGAAACTTTTGTTGGCCTATCATGCAAGGCAAGAACATGCGTCAAAACTTTTCATCTTTCATTTTCTGAGGTTACTTGCCTTTTCTTTTTCTAAATAATTAAGCTGCTTATGTGCAGGTATATTGGCCATTGGATGCTGCTTGGTATTCTGGATGTGTTGTCAGTTACTGTTCAGAGATCAAACGACACCATGTATGATAATTTTGAATTGCTATTAGTGTTGAAGTGTTAAGAGTAGATTTCTAACCTAAAATGAAACATAATTCAGGTCAAATATGAAGATGGTGATGAGGAGGATCTTGGTCTGCAAGATGAGAAAATAAAATTCTTTCTTTCTCGTGAGGATGTGGTGCATCTCAACCTTACTTTCAACGTGAAATGTTCTGATGCTGACGGCTACGATTATGATGAGATGGTTATATTAGCTGCTAACCTGGATGATTGCCAAGATCTGGAGCCAGGCGACGTCATATGGGCCAAACTTACTGGTTTCATCAAATTATCTTCTTATCTCTTTAAGTCTTTCAAATCTGAGTTTTTTGTTTGTGTATTGGTGTGAGAAAAATTCTGGCCTCTATTTTCCCTTGCTTATTCAAGAGTGACAACTGATGTTTAGGGAGAAAAGAATATAAAATAGGGGTAAAAGGACATGTGTATGTTTGTAACCATTCACTATAATGCCCTGATTCTGCCCACAGTTGGTAAATTAAGTGGTGTAGAGCGGTAACTCTGCATAAGCTATACTTATCCTTGTTTCTTGGAGAGTTGTGTTTTATAATCAATAATATAAGTGATGATGTTATGTACTCTGATTTCTGCTGACTATTAATTCTAATACCACATGGAGCTTCATACCTTGACACAAAATCGAACATTCAACTCATATATTATCCTTCTGGCTATATAATAGTGCTTTATGTAAAACAAGGATCCATACATGACTATATCTAACCTGAACCAGTTATGAAATCTTGGCTAAGCTGGTTTGAGACTCTGGTTAATGATCATGTTTAGGGGTGTATTTTCCCGGTTCCATTAGTTTCTCAAGCTCGGTTGCATCAATTTTTGATGTCCTTTGTTTGCCACTGTACTAGTTGCCTTCTCAATATCTAAAATTTGAACAACAAATAAAATCCTTTTCCACCGGACAGAAGTCCTATCGTCTTGCATTATGGTGCAGGTCATGCAATGTGGCCAGCCATTGTTGTGGATGAAGCCCTTATTTCTGATCGAAAGGGTTTAAACAAATTTGGTGGAGGAAAATCAGCTCTTGTACAATTTTTTGGGACCCATGATTTTGCAAGGTATGTGATGCATTTGAGTTTTTGGGTGTATTTAGCATGTGGGTTCATCATGACTTTATTTAATAGATGGTTAAGTTTTGGAGGCTGACATATTTGTAATCTTTTCAGAGTAAAACCAAAGCAGGTAATATCTTTTCTCAAAGGCCTTCTTTCTTGTTTCCACCTTAAGTGCAAGAAGCCTCGTTTTGCTCGAAGCTTGGAAGAAGCAAAAATGTAAGATTACTGACAAGTTCCCGCTACTTCCTTTTTTCTTTTTTGCTTTCTTCGTTGGGATGCTAATCAGATATTTCATAATTCTGTTATCATATCTAATGTAATTTACCTAACTTTTTCTTTGTTCTTCTTGTCACAACTTATGTCTCTTTAATCCTGTCATACAATCTAAGATTTCTTCTAGTACACCTATCGGTCTTTGATTGATAAATGAAAGAAAAAGTATTTGGGAAACACAAAAAGGTGGGTGCATCCTGTGAGCTAGGTTAATAAACTTAAATTCACCAAAATATCATGTTCAAAATTTCTAATTTTAGGTAAATAATGTCATGTTACGAAAAATTTAAGGTGCAAACCATCTTTTGTTTGTTAACATTCCCAAGAGCTGCAAGGTTCTTCTGCTCTACTGACACTTGCTGATTAGTTCCCATATTCCATCTTGTTAGTTGCCTATTTATCTTACAGCTATAATCAAAATGACCACTGCAGCGAAGAGCAGTGGCACACTTGAAGAGGGAGAATAAAAATTTAATAGGAACATGTCCAGTTGTCTTGAAAATATGGGTGGCTGCATTGAGAATGATGAAGATCAATGCAGAACCACCCTGGAAAAAGCGAGCTAGGTTGCCTCTGGACTACCAGTAGTTCCAACGGTATAGTCATTTAGATATACACCCCAACAGTTTTGATGCTACAAGTATTTTGTTATTTTCAAACTCTGCCTTTCTATTTCCCTTTCAAAACATCAGGGGGCATTCCTTCAAGGATGAAATTTAGGTGAGATAATTTCTGTTTATCAAATGGAATATTGCCCTATGTTAATTGGGCCAAATTGTGAGTTGATGGTTTTTGAAAGTTGACAATTAGTTTTTCATGTTAATGGGCCTTAAAGTAAGTCTCTGACACTTAAATCTTGTATTAGTGTTCCTTTAGCCTCATATAAACCTGACGGTTCACTAGATACATATTGGTACGTGTAGGGTTACTTTCTCATTTTTGTTAAAGCTGCATAACTGATGATATTTGAACTTTTACCTTTCAAGAATACCATTTGAACTAGTGCTGTTTCTGAACAGGTATCTGAGTGAACAAAAACTTCCAAAAAGAATGCTACAACTGCAAAATGGCATGAATGCTGATAGTTGTGAGACCCTGGGTGGCGAGGATGATGCAAGCACAGATTCAGGTGGAGATTTCTATAAGGATGAAGTAATTCAGAGGATACTGAGGAGCCTTGGGACCTCTCCTTATGTCATTGGTGATCTACAAATTTTAAGCCTTGGTAATTTTGAGCCTTTATTCTGGGACACTGTTCAAAGTTCCACATTTATTTTTATCTGAAGTTATGGGTCATCCTTGGTAACGTATTTATAATCAACCAATGCTTGAAGGTTCCATAATTTCAAGAAATTCAACTACTTATACTGTACATTCCTCTCATATTGTTATTTAGATTTGACTTGTTAAGAAAAGAAAAATCTAGTATTCTTTAACTTCCACTTTTATTCCCTCAATTTGATTCGATATGTATTTTACACCGATAATTGGAAGTTTCCATAAGTGACTACTCTTAATTCAATTTATGAACCATGCAAGCTTGTCATTTACTAAGAGCTTGCAAACTTTTTTGCAGGAAGCATTGTCAAGGACTCAGAATATTTTCAGGATGATAGATTCATCTGGCCTGAAGGATATACTGCTTTGAGGAAGTTTAACTCAATAGCAGGTAAGTATTGTGGGAAAGTAAACTTTAACCCTTTCCTGAACTTGGTGTCTGTTTTGAGATGTTATCTCTCTCTTGTCAGATCATTTTTAATTGGAGTTGCATGACATTTTTTTCTTTTCCTTTCAATTTTGAACATCTCAGATCCAAATGTTTACACAGTATATAAGATGGAAGTGTTGAGAGATGAAGAGTCAAAGATTCGGCCTTTATTTAGAGTGACATTGGATAATGGAGAACAGGTCATGTTGATGCAATAAAGCCTAATTCTACAAACATGTGTTAGTTTACTGCTGATAAGCCTTTTGCAATTTGTTCAGTTGTAAAATCTTTCAATTTTAGGTAGTATTATCATATGCAGTAATTTGATTATGCACTGTGTGTGTGTGACTCAATATCTGTTTGATGTCATTTATAAATGACTATTAAGTGCAATTACATTTGGATTGGAGATGGGTAATTTTGTGGTTAGAAGATGATTGCAAAATGGTGCAAGGGAAAACCTCATTTTCACATTACCATCTTTTGTTTTGCATATTCACACTAATTAGTTGTTTCGATTTGTAATCAGGTGGCTTTGTTTTCAGACTTCTCATTTCAAATACATGAAAAAGGAACTCTTGTGATTAGGAAACTTCAACGCTAGCCTTGTGATATGCATTTGACTTAATGGATTTCATGTGACCTTCTAATTGCTCTTGGATTTTATACCTCTTAACCCTGAAAGCTAATATCTGATTGGCATATCACACCATATTATTGCGCACTCACTTCTTAGCTTATGGCTTGCTGAACCATTTGCAATTCTCTCCTTTTCTGCAGATTAAAGGATCTACTCCATCTGCTTGCTGGAAAAAGATATACAAAAGAATGAAGTTGGAAAATGGTACTTCTAATAGCATTGATGGTGAAAATGGATTTGAAAGGGTCTATGAATCAGGTTCTGACATGTTTGGTTTCTCCAATCCTGAAGTGATAAAGCTAATAAAGGTATAAGACTTTAATTTGTCTTAGAACTCCCCGTCGATACTGATAGTCTAAATAATTGTGTCTTAGTATTCTCTTATTAGTTTCCAGAAACATACTGATCAACTTATATGCTGAACAAATGTTGTCGGTAAATGAACCTTTGGCATGGATATCAACAAAATGAACATCTTTTGATTGGCATGGCTTCATAGCAATCTTGAACTTCATGAGTTTGCTTGCCAATTAATAACTTCATAGGTTAGTTTTTTTGTGCTTCCACTGAAAATATCCCATTGTTTCTGTTGTTCTCTTTTTCCCTGATTGTGTTAGTAACTCCAATAGTAAAATAATAGACTCTAGGATCAGCATTCATGAAACTTGAAAGTAAATAACTAATGTTTGTTCCTTTGACGTTCTGAGGGTGACTTATTTTCTACACTTGAAAGTTGATAAATTGTCTGTTTGTTGTGGAGATGTATATTCATGGTACACTTTGCTGAATGCTGATTCCTTATGCTTTAACAGGGATTGTCAAAATCTAGGCTTTCTTCCAAGTTATCTACGTCTAATTTTACCTCTGATAGATATCAAGACTTGCCTTTTGGCTATAGACCTGTTCGCATTGATTGGAAAGATCTTGATAAGTGCAATGTCTGCCACATGGAAGAGGTACAAGAGAATCTTCTATCCTCATTGGCTGTATCATGACTTTAATTACATTTCTTGGCATGTTTTTCTCTTTAATACTATTTATCAAATTTAGTTTCTGAGGGCTGAAATTGTAGATCATAACTTGAGAGAAACGAAATGTTTGTACGATGAGGAGTGTCTAATTCCTTTTGTTTATTTACAGGAGTATGAAAACAACTTATTGTTGCAGTGTGAGAAATGCAGAATGATGGTAAAATCTCCTATATTGGTTTTGCTGGTTTTTGCATTATGGCTTTTTCATTTGAGAAGCATTTTTAGACATGATTCACCATTCCTTTTATTAGTTGCTATAGGTCAAATTAATTGCTTTTTACTTTTTGTTGTGAAAAGTTACATATCTTCCTAATTTTATCTTCTAGTTAATCCATATACCTCATAGACATAATGTTTACTCAGGTCCATGCCAGATGCTATGGGGAATTAGAACATGTTGATGGTGTACTTTGGCTGTGCAGTTTATGCTGTCCAAGGGCTCCTGAGTCTCCACCACCCTGCTGCCTTTGTCCTGTGACTGGTAAAGCATTTGAATGTTTAAATAATGCATCTGTATCACTTATAAGGAAATGAAGTATACACATCTTAATGTTTTATTTTACTTCCCTTAGGTGGTGCTATGAAGCCAACTACTGATGGCCGCTGGGCTCATTTGGCTTGTGCCATATGGATACCTGGTTTGTGACTGTACCCTGGATGCATTCAGTTATTTCTATACTGCATGAGAAATTGAGAATAGATGGACTTACTTAAAGCATTGCAGAAACTTGTTTATCTGATGTCAAGAGAATGGAGCCCATTGATGGCCTAAATAGGATTAATAAGGTATGGATGTTGGTTAATATGATCTTTTGTGTTTTATAAGCCCACGGCCTTTCTGGGATAATAGTTAGGTTGTGCTGATCTTTTCTATAATGATTTATTTATTTGTTTTCTGTGCATGACTTTTTGAACAATTCATTCGTAGAACATGATAGCTCTAATCTTATATAGATGTAAAACATTGTTCTTTAAATTTCTACAATCTTATTCCTGGATAGTGGGATAGTTTACGCTTGTCTGCAATGAGCACCCATATTGGGCCTTTTGATAATTTCCTTATCCAAACACAAGATCGGTGGAAGCTTTTATGCAGCATCAATTCATTCATAGAACGTGATAGCTGTAATCTTATATAGATGTAAAATATTGTTCTTTAAATTTCTAAAATCTTATTCCTGGATAGTTGGATAGTTTACACTTGTCTGGAACGAGCACCCATATTGGGCTTTCTGAAAAATTTCCTTGTTCAAAAACAGGATCGTTGGAAGCTTTTATGCAGCATCTGTGGTGTGGCTTATGGAGCTTGCATCCAAGTAAGATTTTTGCTTATCTTATGATACTAGATCATTGCAATGCTTGTTTACTTCAGTCAGTTGTTATCATGTATGACCTGCAGTACGTAAGTTCTGATTCCTCTCTTGTTATTGTCTATGTTGATTTTGTTAGCTTAATGCATAAGTTAAAATCCCTATTTTTGATAAATATTTTGTACCCAATTATGGATAAGGGTTTTTTTTTTGGTGTAATTGTTAATGAATATCAACGGCTCATTTTGTAACTGAGAAGCCCAGTCTGCAAGTCTTGCATGTTATAGAAGATATTACATGAGAAAGCAAACCACCAGCCTTGTCTGTTAATAAATTTTTACGCATCACGTCTTTATGGGCTTTGATTTAGGTAACAGGAAAAACAGGGTAAAAAGGACAAAAGCAGTGTTTGAGGGGACCAATGGCTATATGTCACATGCTGTCTAATTGAAGATGAACTCTTTTCTTTTGGTTCTTTTATTTTTTCCTAAAAATTTTTATCTGCTGTTTGAAGTTATCTGTACAACTTCGTCACACCCTGCATGTAGATTAACATGGCATCACAAGATAGATGTATGTTTACATGGTTTACAATCAAAGTAAGCAAAACACAAAGCAGTCCATACTACTCCATTTTTGCTATGTGTTTAGTATATTCATCTGTTCACTTGCTCTTTGTTATGTGCCCGTGCTTGAGATCGAGTCCAAGGACGATTCTTAGGAAGGTTAATCTGTTTCCCCTTATTTACGTTGGTTCCCTTCCTTGCAGAACCTATTTTTGGTGATGAAAAACTGGCAGCACTTGTCAAAGACAAGGTCTGCCGAGATTGGGCTAAATTACTCTACTCTTAATTAGCTATTTTTTATGATAACTTCTTCCTTTTTTTGTTTCATAACGTAATAGCCTTATATAGGCAAAGAAACCTAAAAATTCCACCTAAACTAGGATTCCTAGAAAGACTCCTATTCGAGCTGTTTTAGGACTCTTAGAAAAACTCCTATTCAAACCGTTTTTATTAACATAACTATAATAGAAACTAACGCAGAAATAATAGGCTCCTATTAAAAATAAAATACTCCTCTAATAGACTCCTAATAAAACACTCATCTTTGCAAGTAGTAGGTCCTTCCCACAATGCATCCATGTCACTCTCTCTCAAAAAACTGCACATGTTTCTAATTTAAATTTTAACTATATTTTCCATTTAGTGTTCAAACAATAATTGCCGGGTAGCATATCATCCTCTTTGTGCACGTGCTGCTGGCCTTTGCGTTGAGGTATTCTTTTCCTTTGTTACAATTATTAAGAGATGCTTGTTTTATGTTCCCATTTATTAAGCTGCCAATATCTGTGGTAGTTCGAATAGCTTATATTTACTTAAAAATGCATCTTTTCGTATGGTTAACAGCTTGAGGATGAGGACAGGCTGCATCTCCTTTCTCTTGATGATGATGAAGATCACCAATGTATTCAGTTGCTTTCCTTCTGTAAAAGGCACAAACAGCCATCAAATGACAGGCCAGTCACAGATGAAAGGATTAGTAGGATTGCTCGTTGCTGTTCTAATTATGCTCCGCCATGTAATCCATCTGGTTGTGCTCGTAGTGGTATGCTTTCTAAGCTTCTTACGTGGTTTTAAGTATCAGATGCTTGCCTGCAATGATGCAACACAGTATCTCATTTGTATATATTACTTCACCCTGAGAGAGTTGATCAAGGGCTTCCTTTCAGATAAACTTATATTCATGAACCATGAGTTACTAGTTTCATATAGTTATTGCAGCCTTCCAAAACCTATGATTGTTTATAGATTCAGCGGTTTAGTTTGTGAATATCTGGTTAAGAAAAAAGTCTGTTCATAATTTCTCTAAATCTTAAAAGACCACTCATAGTTTCTCTAAATCTTCTTGAACTACAATAGAGCCTTACTGTCAATTTGGAAGAAGAGGAAGGAAAGAACCCGAGGTCCTTGCTGCTGCATCCTTGAAGCGCTTGTTTATAGAGAATCAGCCTTATCTAGTTGGTGGTTTCTGTAAGCATGATTCTTCTGGTGGTAAATTGCCATCAAATGGAGTTGCTGGCTCTAGATTTTCTTTTAATTTACAAAGGTTTAAGGCCTGTCAGCTAGATTCTCCCGACAATATTCTCTCTATGGCTGAGAAGTATAAATACATGCGGGAGATGTTCCGGAAGAGATTGACATTTGGTAAATTTCTTAGCATTCCTACAGGTGCTGGGAGGACCATTTGGGCTCTGGAGCTTTATATGATGATTTGTTTTGTTATTGTTTATAGGAAAATCAGGAATTCATGGATTCGGCATCTTTGCTAAGCAGCCATATAGGGCAGGAGACATGGTAAAATTAATCTGCAGTTTGCATATTGAGTATGGTGAAATTAATTTGGATATTAAGATATACTCAAATTGACAAGTATATTGGTGCGAGGCTTCTAAAATCTGGATGGTTTTCAGGTGATTGAATATACAGGGGAACTTGTTAGACCGCCTATTGCTGATAGGAGAGAACGATTCATATATAATTCATTGGTGGTATGTTTATTTGCATTGTGTTTTCATCCGTCCCTTTGTCTATTGCTTATAGTTCTGGCAACGTAATGTGTGGCTGTCATCCCAAGACTGATTGATTCTTACCATTTAAAAGCCCTTGCTTTAGCTTTTATAACCAAAATCTTGTCTAATTCCTTAAACTCAGGGTGCTGGGACTTATATGTTTCGAATTGATGATGAATGCGTCATTGATGCTACAAGAGCAGGAAGTATTGCTCATTTGATAAATCACTCATGTGAGGTGTGCATTTTCTCTTAATAATTCTTTCATTATTCAACATTGCAACTGTAATTGATAGAAAATCTATTTGGGTAAGCTTCCAATGGATGTTTGGTTTGACTAATGCCATAAAAGATGAAAGCTCATTGGCATGTCGCAATTTCAATTCCTTCTTTTTTTTTTGGCCGGATGCTTCATTTATGAAGAGCACCAACTTGTACTTCTTTCATTTTGTTTATTGTTGTGCAGCCCAATTGCTACTCAAGAGTGATAAGTGTGAATGGTAATGAGCACATTATTATATTTGCAAAAAGAGATATTAGAAGATGGGAAGAACTCACATATGACTATAGGTTTTGCTCAATTTCTCAACATCTAGAATTCATCTGTACTCTTGAGATGTATGCTGAATTTTTTTATTGACAGGTTTTTCTCAATTGATGAACAATTGGCATGCTACTGTGGATTTCCAAGATGCCGAGGTGTGGTTAACGACACTGAAGCAGAGGAGCAGGTGGCAAAGCAATATGTGCATCCCAGTGAATTAACAGACTGGAGAGAAGAATGAAAAATGGTTGGTATGTTTACGACTATTTTTCTACTGATGAAATCTCCTCTTTATTCTTGTTTTTTGTCTGTAGGGTACTGACTTGTAATTCATGGTAACATAAACATTAGGATCAGATGTTCATGTTGTTGCAATGGCTTCTAATATTGTCCATGGATGGACAACGTTTTACTTAAATCATAGGGCAGTATGAGTTTTGGCATTGATACTAATAGGGATGATGTTCTGGTCTATGGTCAGTATTATTTTGCAATCTCCGTCACCCCTCAAAATTTAACATTTGAAATTTGTTCTTAGATAGTTGTATTACGGTGATTGAATGCTTGTGGATAGAATTTTTGTGAAATACCTAAGGGCTTCATAATTGTCATCAAGAACACGTACACCTACATCCCTTTTTTTTCCCCCCCCAAAGGGGGAACCCTCAATTGCTACCTTTTGAATGCACATTGAGTACATCTTCAGGTGCACATAATAATTCACCAATCAACATGCTCTGGAAAAATCATTTACGAGCCAGTTACTCAAAATCAAGAGACGGACTTAGTGCTTAACTGATTGGTAGTAAACTCAGATGTAATGCAAACATTGTACCTCTAATGAAAATCCTTGGGAACCCGGTGACTCGAAATCAAACCCATGATTTCTAACACTAGACGGACTTGGCTGTCCCAACTACTAGTTATAGTCCTTAAGCGGCAAGTTCAGTTACATCTTTGTTACCTAACTTCACTATAACTGTTTTGTCTATTCAATCAGAATTTGTTTTCTTTTTGTTTAACCTACACGCTAATTCTTCTACTTCATGCTTTTTCTACTAAATCTTTTAGCTTAGCATACCAGATTTTCTTGATAATTTGAACATAACTTACTTTTGCAGTTCTACTAAAGCTTTTATCTGGCTTATCAGTTTCTTGATAATGTAAGTTTCCTTCTACAGTTTGTGCAATAATTTACACTTGTACGCTTCTGTTCATTGCAGAAATTCGTCATTATTTAGTATGCTGGATTTGGATCTTGTGAAGCTTGGATTGTTTCCTCTACATAAACTGCCGTCCTTCAAGGACATCTTGCCAAAAGAAAGTGAGTTTTGGAGCTTTTAATCTTTGCTTTCATGCTCTCTTTTCTAGTCTCCCGCTGAGAAAATGCAAATAAAGTGATTCAGCTTCCTCTAGCTATTTACTTGGTCTGGAAAAAAAAATTTGTGAAAGGAGCTGATTGCTGTAACTTCCATTAAGCATCCATAAAATATAGACGTTGAGTTTCTTAACTGTACCCTGTTCCTTTTCACTTATTTTTAACCGTAGATAGGTACTAATTCCATCGTGTAAATTTTTGTGAAAATAATTTTTATATCTTGGGAATAAAAATTTGGTGTTCGGGGCATCTACATATTATGTTATATCTTACTTTCTTGAAATGTAGTACTCTTACATCTCTGCTTTCTGCTAATTCCATATTATTTTAATTTGGTCATGTGAAAGGAGGTTAGTTAAGGCTAATTAGTAAATCCCAATGTGCATTATGTTCTGAAAAATAAATGTTTGGCAAGAAGTTGCACTAAGAGCAAGAGTGCTTTTAAGTTTTGAGTTAGACACTGAATTTTTTTTTATCTTGGTGTTATCAGTTTGTTCAGAGTATTCCGATCCTGTATCTACTTTTGCAGTTTATTTTTATGAACTTCCAGAGCAAACCTTCAATGCGTAATTGGTAATTGGTAATTGGTAATTTGTAGTTCATGTTATTATTGCAAGTTGTTAAGAGGTGCTCACATTGGCAACTTAAGCTTTTCTGAGAGCTTGCTCTTGCACTTGTAGCTTATTTAGCTCATGTAAACTGGATCTTGCTTAAGAGTTGCGCTTTCCACAGGAATTTGAACCTATCTTCACAAAATGAGTTCAAATGTTGGTATGATACTGCTTTCCAATTATCAAAGAGCTAACGTGATGTGGTTGGTTTTCAATTGAAGAATTATGGTGGCGAACACTTGTTAAGTGCGTCATGGTTGATCTTGACATGTTTGAACCTAAGCATTTATTGGAATTTGTTGACATCAAATTTCATCATTCTATGGTGATTACTTGAATATGATTAATAATTTTAAAAATATAATAAATTTTAATTTAAGTTGAGTTTAATTAATTTATTTCGAGTTTAAGAATGTGACTGAATATTATGTAAATAATATTTGATTGACATATTTATGATAATGTTATATTTTATTATTGTCTTTTAATTAAAGTTTTTTAAAAAATGGTTTTTGAAAAAATAAAAACTATTAAAAAATTTATAATTTTAATGGCACAAACAAACATACCGGAGAAAAGCTTGCATTTTAGTTCCATAAAAAGTGACTGCTAATCATAGCTTGCTTAAGAATAAGGACAGGAACATATCTTCCCCCATTGAAGCGCACCTAGTCCTTTGGGCTCGTAAGATTTTACGGAACATGAGATCTGGTCCGTGTTGAAGATGACATTGATAAGTACTTTAGCCGACAACAAAATTGGAAGAAAAATAAATTCTTCCAATAGAATAAATTAATTATTAGAAGAAAATAAGAAAGAAGTTGTCGGTGGGAGCTTGAGGCAAAGATGTTCCGTTCATAAAAAATCCAGCCTGTTGTCACTAAACCTCGAGCAACTATTACTCATCAAGCAATCTCCACCGTCCATCCTTGTCCAACCTAATGCCAACTTAAGCAAACTTCTAACTACTGATTCATGGATGCTGGAAAGAGACATCTGAGCAAACTCTTTGGGTTCCGTCTCTATTACACCCCTCTAAAAACTCCCTCAAAACTAAGTTCCTTTCTTCTAAGAACAATCCCCGAGTAGATCCAGCTACCTCTGCTCTTCTCTCGTAAGTTAAAGGTTTTCTCTTACTGTCCAAGTTTTGTTCTTTCTGGATTTTAAGCAATGTGTAATGATTTCCATGCTCTCTTTCGGTAGAAGTTTTGATCTTTATGGATTTTAAGCAAAATATAATGCTTTCCTATCTGGGATTTGCAAATGTTGGGTCTACAGGAGATCAGAGATGGAGAAAATGAGGAAGAGCATCTGGGTACTTCTGGTAATTTGTGCATTGACTGTGGCAAGCGTAACTGGTGATGATTCAGAAAAGACAGTGGTGAAAACGGTCAAGGGAAAGAAGGTTTGTAAAAGAGGGTGGGAATGCAAGGAATGGTCCGTGTACTGTTGTAATCAGACAATTTCAGATATCTTCCAGACTTATCAGTTCGAGAATCTTTTCTCCAAGAGGAATTCTCCAGTGGCTCACGCCGTTGGTTTCTGGGATTATCTGTCTTTCATTACTGCCTCTACTTTTTATCAGCCTCTTGGATTTGGAACCACCGGTGGCAAGCTTATGCAGATGAAGGAGATCTCCGCTTTTCTTGGTCACGTCGGGTCCAAAACCTCTTGTTAGTAACTTTCTTATCTTGTTCTTGGATGTTATGTCTTGTTCGAGATTGTGCAAAAATCTAGCCGCTACAAATGAATTATACATGTAGTTTTATTTTATTCTTTTGTACCGTTTCTGGTTCCGATGTTTTCTGGTAAGTTCTTTGCTTGATTTGAATGTATTGAGCAGGCTATGAAAGAAATATTGGGTGGATTTCTGTTCATTTATGTGCTTAAGTCGTTAAGGAAATCTTGTTTTGTCTTTTTTAAAGCAGTTGTTGTCAACATGTTTTTAGTCTGTTTTCGTTTCTTTGATTTGTTTTGATAACAATAATGTTACTGGTGATAATTTTGCAGGTGGTTATGGAGTTGCTACTGGAGGACCATTGGCTTGGGGTCTTTGCTACAACAGAGAAATGAGTCCTAGTCAGTCCTACTGTGATGACTTCTACAAATACACCTTTCCTTGCAGCCCTGGGGCTGAATACTATGGCCGTGGTGCTATACCAATATACTGGTAGGTGTATGTATATATTCATTTTACTGCAATATTTATGGTCTAACTGTTGTAGAAAGATAGTTACATAACAATCTACTGTTGATTGTTAACTGTTTAACTGATAATACTTGGGATTTATATGCTGCTGCTTCTTCTGTCATTGTAGGAACTATAATTATGGAGCTGTTGGAGAAGCTTTGAAGGTGGATTTACTGAACCATCCTGAGTACATTGAGCAGAATGCTACTCTTGCCTTTCAAGCTGCAATTTGGAGGTGGATGACCCCAATGAAGAAATCACAACCTTCAGCTCATGATGCATTTGTAGGTAACTGGAAGCCCACAAAGAATGACACATTGTCCAAGCGGGTTCCTGGATTTGGTGCCACAATGAATATTCTCTATGGTGATATGGTTTGTGGGCAAGGTGATATTGATGCCATGAACGACATCGTCTCTCATTTTCAGTATTACCTTGACTTGATGGGAGTTGGCAGAGAAGAGGCTGGTCCCCATGAAGTTCTCACTTGTGCTGAGCAACTTGCTTTCAACCCATCCTCCCCTACCCCTGCTGCATCCTCCTAAGCATATTCCTTGCTGCTTTTAGGCCCTCATTGATTGATGCCATGGTAAATAAAAAACGTATGTACAATTAAGATTTTTTAGTTCAAATTAAAGAAAATGTGGATCGTATTTATGCCAGTTTTAGAAACCTATAAACTCATTGTGTGTGTTATAATCAAGTTTGTGTGGCTGTACGTTGCATTCCTGTCACTCATTGTTCCTATTTTATGTGTTAAACAGAAGTAAATGTTTAGCGTAAGCTCTCCATTTCTCTTTTATCTATCTTATATAAGACATATTGTGTATTATCATTGTTTACTAAAAAAGCTCCTTGAATGTTGAAGTCAATAGTTAGTCTTTCCTATTCATATTAAGAGTTATTTCTCTAATCCAACTTCTACCATTTTATGTACAGACCATATTGTACGTGTGTATCAAAAATCTCCTCTCTTACCTTTTTGGACAAGCTTATTTTTTAAGGCTAAATTATGAAAAGTCGCTCATAATTTGGAGCATAACACTACGCAATAACAAGGATTACCTTCAGTTTATCTATGCAAAATACAAGCAAATTTATTCTAGTAATGACTAAATTGAATTGAAGGTACGAGGTTCTTTGCTTAAAGGAGGGTTATTAATGTTCCCTCTTTTTTTTTTTTTCCCGTAAAACAAATATGTGATTTTATGATCACAAAAAAAAAAATTTATTAGTTATTCCAAGGCGTTTCTTTCTATTCTAATCAATGATCAGAGTTCCATACCGTTCCGGCCGGAAAACGGTACTGGAACGGCCCTAAAAATACCGGAGATGAGTTTCGGTCGGTACCACGAATACCGGAATTTTCCAGGGTTGCTTCGTAAAAAATAAAATTTCGAGAACTATTTTGTAAATAAAAAAAATTAAACCTAATTTTATCTACCCTCTCCCCCCCCACTGTCGACTCCTCTCTCATCGTCTTCTTCAGTTCCTCTCCCTTCTGCCGTCCCGACTCCCGGCGCCTCCGGTCTGCCTCTTCGCCTGCCTCGCCTCGCCTCCGGCGTCCGACCTTCTCCTCCTCGCCTCGCCTCGCCTCCGGCCTTCTCCTTCTCGCCTCGCGTCGACTCTGCGTCGCCTCGCCTCGACACCGTGACCCACTGACCCGACGTCGACCCAGATTTGGTGAAGACCGATTGAATTTTTTTTGGTATAATTTTTCATGGCAATTTCAAATTTATGGTTGTTTGATTGTGTTGGTTGTTGGATGATGGTGGATTTGGGGTTAAAAATTGATGTTGTTGTGTTGAATTTGGGGGAAATTTTAAGGTTGATTTCGGTGTTGGATTTGGGGAAAATTCAAAATTGTGAAGTTGATTTCGGTATAGCAAAATGAAGTGTGGATTTTGAAGTCTTGAAAAATGTTTTCGGTTGGCATATTGCAATTTGGAAATGGATTGGTCATTTGGACCAAATCCGATTGGAAATTAAATTTGGAAATTGGAATGTTGATTGTGATTTAGTAGATTTGGAATTGGAATTGGAATTGGATTTTGAAATTGGATTGTAAATTAAATTTGGAATTGGAATTGGAATTGAAATTGAAATTGTATGATTTGGATTGGAAATTAAATTTGGAATTAGAATTGGAATTGGAATTTGGAATTGGATTGTAAATTAAATTTGGAATTGAAATTGGATTTTGGCATTATTGTATTAATATTGAATTGTTG
>JAOSBL010000005.1:8281329-8301020 GCA_027568915.1 Erythroxylum roraimae
TAAAAAGTTTAGGGACTATTTTATAAATTTAAAAAATATCCCGAAACGGTACCCGGTACCCGGTACCGACCGGTACCTGTACAGTTCCGTTCCAGAGCCCAATCCGGTACCGTATTCATAACATTGATTCTAATAATGACTAAATTTGAAAAACCAATGTTTTGGTAATAATAATTTCTAGTTTTCATGAAAATGTTTTCTTTTCTTTAAATCTACTTCCAAGTTTCATAATATTGAATCTGAAACACAAGAAACATAATGCTTACAATCAAACCTGTTTTACTGACAGCTTCCTCCTTGATTGTTACCATGGGTCTTCTCATTAGCCATTGCCCCCCCCCCCCCATTCTTTTCTTTTTCCTTCTTATCTGTACTTCAATACACAGAACAGCAGAACACAGATCAGAAAAACCCATGGTATGTATTTTCATCTTCATGTGTGCATACATATAGAGTCCCATAGTTGTCTTTAAAAGTCTCATGACAAAAATATCCGTTTAAGCCTTAGGTAATGATTAAAAAATTTAATCAATTTGACTATTTAATCGTTAAAATTTCAAACCATTCAACTTTTTAATTTAACTTTTAACTTTTTAATTTAGTTTATTTTAATAACTCTTATCGTATAAATTGATCAATTTTTGTATAAATAAATTAATTTTTATTTAATAATAATTTTTAATTAAACTTTAAATTCTTTAATAAATAAAAATAATCTATTTCTATTATATTTAAAATTCTTTAATTTTATTCCATCTTTAACATTTCATGAGAAATTAATACTGAATAAATCTTTAAAACTTTAAAATTCTTATTTTATCAAAGGCAATTCAGTTTTTAAAACATTGCCATAAGAACATTTTATACATCCATATGGACTGTTGTACTAAGGAAAACACACCAAAGCTCATACACAAACCATCCCTCCCTTTTCTTTTTATACGCATTATACAAAGAATATGAACTATTGTACAATCCCATCACTGTTTGGAGTTTATAGACTATACTCGTTACAAAATCCCCGAAAATGCGAAAGGGATAAGAAAAATATAGCCTTCCTCATTAAAAGTTACAAAATTACAGCCATCAACAACGCAAAAAAGGGATTCCTATTCCTGTGATAATGTAACAGACACTATATTTTATGCGTGAAGCCCACCTTCGGCTTCTGCTACTTTGAATATTTATGGCCCGGTGACGTTGAATGAATTTCTTCCCGAAGAAACAAAACAACGACAAAAATGACTACGTAAGAAGAACTTGCGACCCAAAATGGAAAATGGAGAAAGGAGAGAGAAGGCCATTTTGACGATTACTTGGCCAGACTTGACTCAACAATGACTAACCCAAGCAAATGATATAGAGACCTCAGACTCAGAGGTCCCAGTCCCACTATGGGCTTGAGAGGTTCCAACTCAGACGTGTAAAGCTCCAACTTGGAAGCTCAGCACTTGCATGCCCATTGACCCGTGACTGCCAAACCGACAAAAATCTTCAAAGAGAATGACCATTACCCTGATGGATTGATAAGCAGCAGCAAACAGAAAGAAGCAATTCAAACTTGTGCCACATTGTGTAAAATATATCTTATGAAGCAGCAGCCGCAGATGCTTTCTCCAGTTTTTCCTTCTCAATCTCTGTTCTTCTCTGTTCAGCATGCTGGGCAACACCATTTGCCAACGCTTGGTGATGAAAATCAAGCGTCTGCATAAGTTTCTGGATCCTTGAAGGATCTGAAGCTTGAATGGCTAACTCAAAGGAAAAGAAGCTTCAACTATAAGCTAGAAGGAATTATGATTTTAAAGTGCCAAAAGAGAACTGATTAAGGAAGAAAATCTGTCTCACCTTTGATAGTATCCACAAAGAAAATGAAAGGGTCAACCTCATCAATTGGCGATTGCAACTCTTCATCATCACTGTAGTCATCATCAGAGTCATCATCATCATCATCACGTCGGCGGAAAGCTTTTGCCTGTAACATTAACATTGCAGTTGAAAACCATGTAACATGCATTACATGGATACAAATATTGAACTCAAGGTAATTCATGATATAGAATCTCCACAGAAACATAAAAAGTAAATGAAAGACTATAATTCCTGATAGCCGATCGAACAGCAACAAAAGAGGATATGTTCACAGGTACTGTGCCCCTTTCTAAAATTTGGCATTTGTCCCCCCTTCAATAGTTTTCCCCCCTCCAATTGTTTTCTTAAAGCTTAACAAGCAGCCTAAAATATTTTCCAGAGAAAGTATAAGGAAATATACTAATATGAATCTGGGCCTACTTCAAGTTGTGTTGTTAAAATACTTCCAATAATACAAACAAGGTTGTGAGGACAGACTGAAAATTTTGAAATATTGTTAATTGATAAGAGTTAAAAAAAGGAAATTAACACTCTCCCCCAGAAAAGATTTTTTTTGTCAAAAATCTCACATTCTTTTAAGTGACAGTTGGGTACTTGCCTTAAAATTTGGTTCAAACTATAGAGTTACTTGCAAAATCCTAACAACAATACATGAAAAATAAAATGGCATAATTATGAGAAAAATTACACACCTGAGCAGCTAACTTTTGGAGCTTAATGCTGTCTGCTTCATCTCCGTCCTCAGTATCATCGCCCATCTCCTTGTCAGACCCATCATCATCATCTTCATCATCAGATTGAAAACCATCCATATCATCCTCATCTTCAGCTTCTTCTTCCTTAGCAGCTTCTGCCCGCAAACATAATATGAAGAAAAGTCGTTAGTATAAACATATGTATGACAACAAGTGACTGAAGATGAGTGACGGACCAGCAATTTGATCCTTGTACGCAACTAGGAGATCAAGTGTAGCCCTGAAAACACGCTCCAAAGCCTCGCCAGGCAATTGATCAGCTGGCAGTGAAAGCAATGATGTCAAACCCAAGCAACAAACTTTCTTATCATGTTCCCTGCAGCAGAAATCATTTAGATGAGTGAGTGTCGCACCCCCAATAGTAGAGGTCAAGCATGGAGATTGTGCAACAACGAACATGAGAAGATCAGGAAAATAAACCAAGTCCAAACTCAAAATTGCCACTTGACCACTTCTATATAAAGCATAGTGTGTAAAAACAGAAAAACATGTTATTACCTTTTAAAATTAGCTTGAATACCACTCTTTTTTCGTTGCTGCAGCATCTGGAACCAAAGGCCAAAAATATCTGTAGCCACCCCAAGTTTATGCAGTATGCTGAGTGTTAAAGCCGCATTGTAATACAGCGCATTTGCAATCTGCATAAGTATGCAAAGTGTTCTATTTACTGTATCTCACTTGTAATAATGTCAAGAACTACAAGTTGAGGACACTCCTCTGAGCACGGTGGGAATAAACGAATACTGATTAGCAGGAAAGCAGCACACGATGACAATATGAATTACGTAAATACCACTAAAGTACTAACTAATTTATCATAGACATTTCCTATAATGAATTACAAGGAACGAACTATTAAAGGCCAGATACTCATAAGTTGTTCAACCTTAGCACCATATATCTGAAAATTCTTACAGAAAACCTGCACTGCTAGCCTCCTTACCACTTGCATAAGAAGGCATTTCAAGTATGATTTCTTGGATCTCCGCAACCTCTCAACAGTAACTCTCAGATATGGGTCAATCCAGTGGTCCACCTGCCCTTTACAATTCTGAAAAACTACTTCAATGATCTTTGGGGCTGGCTCGATATCATTATCCTCCAAATTTCTATCTGTCATGGTCTGCCAAGAATATGAAAAAAAAGGAAAAACATGAAGCACGCCACTAATAGCAAGTAAGACGATCAATAAAGAATTGGAACTCAAAAACAATCACATGTACTAGGGAGTAATAGTTATATTTTCCTGCAATTAATAGAGCAGAAAATAGCAAAGTAAATTCCTTATATCAAGAAGAAACTAACAGATGAAATCATATTCCAAAGACTTTGCTGGTAATGAGGCTCCTTGCACGTCAGGAAATGAGCTGTTCCTCTAGAGATATAGTTGTCCAAAGGTACCAAAATGTCTGCATTATATACCATTACGGAATTAATAATTAGAACTTACAAGAATATGGTGCTCAAGAAAGTAAAATTTAGGAGACTGTATCACAGCATTAACAGTCTTGTTATTAAGTAGAAATGAAAATTGAAAATATGTCAAGTAATATATCACCAAATCAGAAAAACTAGTTCCCAGCAAAGTTGACAAGTTAAAGGATAGACAGCAAGTAACAAATTGCCACCATAACATGAAACATAGTAAATGAGATGCAATGTACCAATACATACTTGGAAAGAAATCTATAGCCCAATCTGCCAATGCATCCATCATCAAGGGCCAAAGACTCCACATATCCAAAGATATTGTTGGAGAGAAAAAGGTCATATATGAAACAATTTCCAAGACTTCTTCAAATACCTCTGCAGGAATGTAGAAAATAAAAACGAACTACGTAATTAAGGACTCGATTGATAAACAAAATGACGAAGTACATTCACCTGGCTAACACCATAACATGTCCCCAAGATTTAAGGTTAACAAGACAATGAAAACATGCATACCTTGACCGTCAGTTGTCAACATCCTACGCATTATAGGAAGCAAAGTAGGCTCAACTTGGACAAAAAGATGAGGCAGCCTACTAACTGATTCGAGAATTGTGCTGATAGCACGCAAACAACCAACTGCTGCCAAAGCACCAGGATCATCAGGTTCATCATCAGCTTCTGCAGTGTTCATACACCTCCAAAATGTAGCTGCCTGAATTTAAAGAGTCACAATCAGTAATAAAAAGAGTACACAAATACTCTCCAATGAAAATAAAACAAACATTACCAAATTCTGGCATAAGCCCAGAGCATAGGGTGCCATCTCCTCTCCAAATTTGTCAACTATAGTTTCCAGTGTAAAAACTAGATCCTCATTTTCAACCTCATTCATTAGTTTAAAGAATTCTGGACAAGCAGGATGAACAAAGAAAAGAAAAGGTACATCATGAATCTTAATAAACTCCCACAACCTCAAGACTCCAGATAAATTCTCAACAAAATTTGAAACAGATTACTGGATTGAAGAACATCATACTCTGCACATTTCAGCTTCAGTTTCCAGATTACAGTACATAGTTCTAGAAATTAAGTTTTAAGGCTTAAATAAAGACAAGGTTTCCTGGTCAGCATGGTTAAAAACTCACAGGAATGTTAAGTGTACCATATTATACAGGCCCATACATGCGATGTTGGGAACATATCAGACAGAAAACGGTATTGAAATAACAAACTGTATCAGGTATTGTACCGGGATGTACTGCAAAATTTCAGCTTCTGACCAGTACAGAGATAGAAGCCAAAATATAAAAAATTATCAGGTAAGAATTGAAAATTAGAAAAAGTTGGATGACAATTGAAAAAAAAATATTTTAAAACATAAAAACATTTTTAATAAATAGTTATATTATGTGTAGAAAATAATTTGATGTTAATTTTAATAAATTGAAATAATGTGTCAAAACTTGAAACAATTTTTAAAATTTTTAACCATAATAGGGACTAAATTTTAATTATATAAAAATTAAGGGACTATTTTACAATTTTAAAAAATTATCTAAAGCGGTATTCGTATTGACGGATAACAGTACTATACCGTGCCAGTACCATTATCGGTATGAGCTCCAGTACAATATTCACAACTGCTCACATTTGTTATCATAAGCGTTACAAACAGATAAGATTCTTAAGAACTCCTGAAGCTCATGAAAGTTCAACTAAGATATCAAATCAGTTCATTTTAGAAACAATCAATAACTAAAACAGACAAGCCTCATGAAATTCATTATTGATTAAAGGCAGCTACATGTTGCAAGGAAGCTCATAAATGGCAATGTATAGTGTATATAGCATCAGAAAGTTTCAAAAAACATACCATCAAGTAGTTGAGGAAGAATCGGGCGGATCTCATTCAAATCTGTAACACAGGAAGAAAAAAAAGGAAAAACTGAGAGAGAGGGGAAGAAGTATATAGACATGGAGATAGGAGGAGATGGAGATGTATAGGGGGAAGTGTCTCGACATGCAAACAAACACACAGTAAGAGAGAGAGAGAGAGAGAGAGAGAGAGAGGAGGGGGTGGTGCTGTGGTGGAGCAGTCACTTGCCTCTACAAGCTTCAACAAAGCTCCTCAGTGCAAAAACTGAGTCAACACGAACAGGAAGCTCTTGGTCCCTTAATCCAGCAACAACACTATGCAAGGCTTTACGAAAATTGTTCTGGTCTGAGAAGTTAATATGGGCATATTGTCCAGCAACCCATGCCGCCTGATGTCCACACACGGCAGGAAAATACATGAATGTATATGGACACACACACACAGTACACATATATAATTAAGCTAAGCCAAATAACCACTACATAAACACAGACCTTAAAAGCGGAAAACATCATGATACATGATCCATGCAAAGCAGGATTCAAGTTAACTGAAAGCCCGTAAAATGCAAACAACATACAAAATGTCAAAGAAAGTAAAGGTCGAAAATACCTTTGCTCTGAGATGTCCAACAGGACTGCTAAATTCAGGAAAGACATGTTGTATTAACATTCGCTCCAACTCAGATTTGTAAGGATCAGTTTGTTTCAATTTATCACAAAGTGCTCCAATTGCAAGCAGAGCACCATCCTTTTGTCGATGCGGTTTAAACTCTACAGATGATTCATCATATCTGTACAGGAAAATAGAAGAGAAAACAAAATCAAAGGTCACAGTCATACCACGGAATCTATTTCTTATCTTTCACACAGAAAAAGAAAAGAAGTTACCTCTTAAAAATTTCTACAATGTATAGGACAAACTTTTGAAGGTTCTCTTTCCCACGTTTTCTAACCAACTCACTGACAAAGTCCATGGCAGCAGTCCTAGGGCTATATAAATCTTCGATAATATCTGTAGCAAGCAAGCTACATATAAATAAAAGTTGCAATAGTCAATCGCTTCACTTAATAAAGATTAGTTACTCACCATAACCTTTCCTCACATATTCATGAGGATCGTCATCCCAAAGCTTTTGATCATTATCATTGAAACACATAAGAGGGAACACTATCTCAAAAAGTAGAACATCAAGCCGTGGTTGCAGTAGATTGTACATACTATTCTTCGAGATACTACGCAAAAGTGTTGGAGAATATCCATAAAAGTCAAAAACAACATCAGCAGTGCAATAACCATAAAAGAATAACCCAATACAGGTCATCTCATCAGTCAGGACAGGAAACAACATGCTTCACAAACACAAAAGCACACTCGTTTCTTTTCAGTTAAAGCTGGATGAAGTTTAACCACACATGCATTATTATTGATATATATATTTCAAATTCTACTAAAAAATTAGGTAACTTAACAAAGTGATGAACTGGATGTCAAATTTTTAATTCATCCAGATACTTGCCAACTCTCTTTAAAGCTCTTATCACTTCTCATTGGACTATAGGATTAATAAGTTATATCATAAAACTTCCATCGAATTATCAAATAAAAGAAGCAATGCATGCATTCATGGATTTTAATATCAGTCAAGAAGATATAAACAATCATATAGTACAGAAACTGGGAAGTTGACCAGCAGCTGCAACATTGCATTAGAAGATAGAATCAAATGTCACATATTGAAGAACAACAAAATATGTGAAACAGCATATTGAACATACCTGTTGCTCAAGTACTGAAGAATCAAATTTGTAACTCTGTCAGGTAAATAGCCGCCAACACGGATCACATTTAACAAGTTCAAGTGGCACTCCAGAATCTTCCCTGCAAAGTTTTTCTGAAACATATAGGCGAAAGCTTTATTTTCTGTGTTTTGCAACTTCAAATCTCCAAACCTACAAGGTTTCATATGATCATTAAAAGCTTTTAAATAAGCTACATGCTCGCAAAAGTACTCATAAGATATTCCTTAGTTGAAGACATACCTAGTATACAGCCTGTTCAAGATATGAACAGTCCATTTCTTCACCTTCCACCAACCCCAAGATTTCCTAACTTCAGGATCCACAGGCTGACCCTCCAAAGGAACCGGCCTCTCTAAAACATTTAAGAAAAGACCCATCCATGCATTGAAGACATTTGGATCAAAGAGCTGCTTTGGAACCTCCAACTGAAGAAAGATGACGATAAACAATTGATGAAGACATGGAACTGATAATGACCAGAATCCAAGCGAACTTAACAGGAAAAAATGTCACCTTATTAATAATTAGCTACTGATTATTGAATAAGGATGGCTCATGGTAATATTTGTACAGGAGAAGGAAAGTTTTCTAGTGTAACTACAACAGGAAATATCAAAGTTATAGCTAAAACAAAAGCTTAGACCACCACAAACTTGAAAGACAAAGAGGGAGAAAAGAAGGAATACGGTAGGAACTGAAGAACAACTCAACATGAACAAATCAAAACCTATATGGGAAAGAAACAATAGATCACGTTGAGATTGTTTAACCTCTCAAAGAATACTTTAAGAAGAGCAAAAATGTTTTAATTGAATGAAAATTGACTCAATCAAATCAGAGTTGGTAGAATGTACTACATTCAATTTGGTGAGTAACTAGAACGTGATTTGTGTTTTCTTAAACTATAAAGAAGCTTACATATATGGATGACCAGAATATTTTGCAAATGAGCTTTATCAACTCAGCTATTTCAATTGATGGGTTTGATATCTGAACAAGCTTGTTGAATATGTTGAGAAGATGAGGAAATGTCTCCTCAACAATGTGATAAACTGGTATCCTCTCTTCATCTGACTTGAACCTGCAAAATGAAAATTGTAAGCCCCAATTAATGAAAAAAAAAAGTTTATGCAATTGTTATGTACAAAAAGAAAACAAAAGAATTTATAAACATATGCTCACTCATATTTTCTTGCAAGAATTCGCAGCACATAGAGAGCCCCATAAACTTGCTGATCTTGAAGGTGATGCTTAATCCAATCTAAAAGACGAGGCCACTGCTCTGGATAGTCAGCATGGATAATAGTCTTGAGGCACTCGCCCAACTGTACCCTGTAAATTAAGATATTTGATATTTGAGCACCTGATTCATTTAATAATATTAACCTCTTGAATTTGTAAGCCTATTGACCAAAAACAAAAACAAACTAAACAAACACAACCAATGGAACAGGAGAATATCTGAAAGAAAGTACCTTAGCAAAGGAGGGACTTGAATAACAAACACAAGGATATGATCCCTCAACATGTCTTTATCACTTTGCAAGATCTTTGATTTCTCATCTACATCAAAGCATGAGACGAAACAGCAAACAACTATTAGTCGACAGAATTCATAGTTCCTTCCACATGCTTAAACACAAATGAAGTGCAAGAGCGATATTTTCCTCGATCAAATCCACTAATAGCATAGCACCACTAACAGACTGGAGTAACCATTACACACCGGGATCATGCGGCGCCCAGTTCTTGGCTATGAAGTTCTTGAAATGAATACTCGCAACTTGCCGCACTCCCATGTCACAGTTATTATCCACAATGATCTGCAATGATCTAACAAGATGCTGCGGCGTGTACTGCAACTGCGCACATAAAAGAGAAAATCAACCAAATTTGATCCTCATATAAACCTAATTGAAAGAGAATTCTCATCAAGCAAGCACAATGATCATTTCCAACTTGAAACTTGTAATCAACAAATGATCAGAAACAAACACGCAAAACATCAGAATTTGAGAAAATAAAGAAAAAGACCTGATTAAGGCTCTGCTCGGCGGCTTTGCGTTCGTTAGGATTGGGGCTGAGAGCGGCTTGGAAGACAACGGCGAGGCTGGGAAGATCCATGAGTGAGTAAGAAGGATCGAAAAACAAAACAAACCGAAATTGAACGACGATCGCGATTGATATATCTTCCGTAAACTAAAACCTAGCTCAAATACACATGGGCTTAGAAAGAGAGAGACAGAGAAATGGAAAGAGAGCAGGAAGCTCAGAGTATAGAGAGAGAGAGAAACAGCTTGAGAGAGTATTATTTAAATCACTGGGGTTGACGGTCGTTTAACTATAAAACTAACGAATACGTTTTACTATGACTGATTCGCTCGCTCGCTCACTCACTCAGCTTCTGTATTGCACATGGTGTCCATCCATGTTTGCATAACAGATGAAGGATTTCAGTGCAGGCACGGCGTCGTTTCCAGCACCCAGACGCCAGAGAGGCGGCTTCTTATGGTAATTCTTAAAATTATTACCGAAGTAATATTATTTAGATGATTAAGTCTGAGATTTGGCTCTTTTCTGTCCAAAAAAACAGTTGCGGAGTTTTGTATTTATATTGATGTTAAAAACTAAAAATATATTTTATAAGACTTCAGATTCTCCGTCTAATTTTATCATGTTCGATACAATATTCAGAACGATATTGATGTAAAAATATATTTTATAATTGTTTAGAAACTAATATTCAAAACGACGTCGTTTTAGTTATTGGACATAAATTTAGAGATTGTCCAACCCTATCTAATGGCCAAAATGACATTGCTTTGGACATTGAATAGAGTTGAACAGAATGAAATTAGACAGAAGATTTCTACTCATTTAGATTCAGATCTTTTGCCTAATTTTACCTTGCACAACCTTATCTAATATTCAAAACGATGCCGTGATCATTATTCAATAGTCAATTTGAACAGATGGCCATTGAACATAAATTTATAGGCTATCTAATCCTATTCAATGACGTTTTGACCATCGATTATGAATTTAGAGACAATCGAGTCATATTAATTTGAACATTGAAAAGAACTGGAAAATTAGACGAAAGGTCTCAAGTGAATGACCCTTTGAGTGAAACACCCTAGTGACCGCTTAAGGAAACAAGTGTACGTGTCGTATGGTAACGTCAACTTGTACTTTTATTAAATGGCAAGTTAAGTGAAGACGACAGATAGGGATAACACTTTAATTAATACACAAAAAAGGAGGGCATTTAAAGCAATTAATATTTATAGGTTACCCACTAAAATCAAATAACTATATATATATATATATATATATATAAATGACCACATATCATACCATACACAATTACACGTACGGTTGAAGCATTAAATACGAGTTCAGGAATAATGAATATGCTCCCTCAATTATATCTCATTATTCTCTTAGTTAGATAAGTTTTTATTGGATTCCAACCAACAACAAAAATATAATAAACCAATTGTACTATAGTCAATGGTTGATCGTACTTTTTGTGACAAAATTATTTAAAAACGTTTTATAATATCATTATAATTATGAAATTAATAATATATTTATATGTTATTTATAAATTGTTCTTAGTGAGGAATTATAAAATAGCCCGAGCCAGACTCGACATAGCCTGAAGTCAACAAGCTCAATCTGAATAGATTAAAATTTGAGCTAAGTTTAAACCTTTAACTATGATAATTTTTGGACTTTGAATCAGTCTCAAACATGAGTTTTAAAGCTCAACTCAAAGTCTAAAACTTAACTTGTTTTTATTTTATATAAAATTACATTTCTTTGATAATTAATGACATTTAGGAAATAACCACAAAAGTTTGGACTTTTAGGCTTAACTTATCCGACTAGAGTTTGTAACATTTGATATTTTTCCTAAAAGGATTGAGATTCAGGGCTTACCTTAGCCTAAACGACTTTTGAATCAATTAATATTTTTTTAAGGAATAGGATTTTGAGTTTAACTTAACCCAATTAGGCTTACTTGATCCAATGGGATTAATTAAAGCTTAATTAGGTTTAAGTTTAGTCAAAGCTTCTTGGTCTTCATTGGGCTTTAAGCTACTTAAAGCCTGATCAGGCTCAAGTTTAGGCCAAGCCTCTCAAGCCCGATTGGGCTTCAGTTGAGCTTAGCCTTACAAAAATTTAGGTCAAACTCAAGCCTAGTTCGATTATTGTCATTCCTATTTCTAGTAATTACTGTTAAGATTAGACATTAATAGATTAAAAGACTAATACACATTGTGTTTATTTCTTTTGAAGGAAATACTCAATCTTATAAACTAAAATATGAAGATATTTAAACAAACGTAAGGGTACTTTTTTAAGAACAAGTTTACTAAACCAACCTGACATGAGAGTTTCAATTGGAACATTACTCTTATGTCTATGAAAATTCTTTATTATTTTGATTGTATAAGTGATTCTTTGATTTGTAATCTCTAACGTATCTTATATAGAGATTTTTATGTTTTGATATTATTTATGATGTACCCTAATTAAATGTAGCTCTATCGATAGTCATTGGATATAATATGAACTATATAGAGGTAGTTGAATAATCAATATAGGATTTATCACCTTAAAGTGATTAAAGAAAATGTTTCGTTGTTCTTGACAAGTATTATTAAGAAATCATTAGATAAGGTAGGATGAAACTTTGAAAATAATTTTCAAATGTCATTAATAGAATTAATTACTAGTAGTAGATAACTAATACGATTGGATTCAAATAGAGTAAATGTTATTTCATGTTTTACGCTAATTAAAACCTTGTTTGATAAAATGATAAAATTATGCAAAAAAAAGTTAGTTATTATCGCTTTGACATTCCTAGATGCTCATGATATATAGATATAAATTATTTAATTAAACAATTAAAGATAAAGTAAAAGAGTTTAATTTATCTAATCTTAAATACAATTAAAGAGAAAGGTTTTTTTTAACTATTGCCTTTATGTTTAGGAAACTAATTAAATCACACACAAATAATGATTACGAGAGAAAAAGGTATTTTAATCGAGTTGGATTATAAAGTTTGAGAAACTTTAGGATTAAATATGAGATATTTAATAAATAATGATTAATTTGAGATATTGAATCTTATTTGGGTTCGAATAATAATTAATTGTAATTTTAAATAAAGTTTATTTGAAATTAGAATTATATTTTAAATAAACCACTAAAAGGTCCAAACCTTTATTATAAATAGATGTAGGCTCTAAAAGAGTTAGCACTTCTTACTTACTCCTTTATATAACAATTATAGAGTTCTCTCAACTTATTTGTATAGATATTGTTAAAGGTTGGACATGTATGTTATTACAATAGTTGCGATGAACTAGCTTTAGAAACAATTCGAAGGAAACTTCAGGAAAAAAAAGCAAGTTACATATTAAGGTTTGATTTATGTTTATATTTTATTGTGTTCATGCATCAATTATGTTATATAATTCAAAGCGATCTTAACTTTTGAAAATTTAAACGAAAACATTTCATTCTTATTTCATTAAACAAGGGATCAAATCTTGCCCCAATTTTCTAATGGTGATACCAGAGTCATCTTTAATTCTATAATTTACTAAAATTGTTTAGTTGTTATTGATCAAAACTTTGAAATTAAAATCATAACCTTAAACTTCTAAATCAAATTATATGTGATTATATGTAAAAAAAGTTTAGATTATAAGATCTAAATCCCTACATTCAATTTGAAATTGTAGTCACAATAAGATCGAAAAATAAGAAGTATTTCAGAGTTAAGCAATAGATTTCAAACCATTTTAACTATTAGCCGCCCACTTAAGAGAATCATTAAAAGTGAGACATCTAGTATAAAAGAAACCAAAATACCTTTTATGTTGTCATCTCTTGATGAAATTACAATAAGGTTAAAAACCTAGAATTTGAAATATGAAAGCCACATATAATAAGATACCAAAATACTTTGATTAAAGATGGTAGTTTGGGTTATTCCTTTAGTTGATGCTAGCTTCATTTAAGATGGTAGTCTGGGATGTTAAGCAATTCAGAAATATCTTTAAGTATTTATGTTTGTTGAGATATATTTGATGTTTTGAAATTGTCAAAAGAATTGATTAGATGATATCTTAGAGTCAAATTATTATAAAAATATGTTTATGAGCTATTTGATTAAATGTCTGTTAGAAAATCTGCAATATTTATCAATATTGCTTAATTCTTCTAATTGATAAAGTCTCCAACTATAAAAGGAGAGGGTTTTGCATCATTAAAGAATTCATCATTCATAAAAATTACTTAAAGGTTTTTCCTATTTTTTTTCCATTGTTGCAGTTGCTCTTTTTGTTATAAGACAACATTTTGGTATTAAAGAAAAAAATGACCATATTCTTAACTGCAAATTTAAGTCAAAATATGCTTGTGCTTACATGTTTAAACAAGTTTTGGCGCATTAAGATGACGACTTTACTCATCTCATGATTTGTGAGACTTGGATGAGAATGGATATCAAGTTCCTGAAGAAGAGGAAGGCATTAGGATAACAGTAGCACAATATAATGATTTATAAGAAAATAGAAGAAAGATGCTCAGGCTCTTTCCTTCATCCAATAATTAATGGAAGGAACCATTTTTTCTAAATTTATGAATGCAAGAACAACAAAAAAGGCTTGGGATGCACTTTAAATAGTGAACCAAGGAGAAAATAAGTCTGAGTAAGCTCTAAGGTTTTCGTCGAGAGTTCGAGAGAACTTAAACATGAAGGCTTCTGAATTGATGTGAGAATTCTTTTCAAGGGTTTCTTTAATCATCAATCAAATAAGATCCCTTGGAGAAAATTTGTTAGAAAAAAAGATTGTGGAAAGAATACTTCAAAGTTTGCCTATAAAGTATGATCATGTTGTAGTAACCATTAAAGAGTCAAAGGATTTGCATAATTATACCTTTTATGAGTTGATGGGTTCACTTGAAACTTATGTGCAATCATTAAATAGGCCAAAAGAAACTCTAATGCAATAAGCATTCAAATTGGGGACTAATAAACAGAAGAAAAGAAAGATGGTGGAGCAACAGGTCGATTTAATCATAGTCTAGGAAGATCAACATATGGTAGAGGTTGCGATCGTGGAAGAGGCCATAATTGAGGTCAAGGATGAAGCAACAATAATAACCAACAATAGGAGACTAATCATGGAGGTAACAACTTTTCTTGCTTGTATTATGGAAGGACTAACCATGAAGATAAGGATTATTGGTATAAAGATGATTCAGGTACATGCAAAGCTACTCAATGTTATTAATGTAAAAAATATGGCCATATTGAGAATAATTGTTACAAAATGATTGATGATTAAGCAAACTTCTGCAAAGAAAAAAATAGAGAAAATAATTTATTTCTTTTTTCATTTGGTACTCATACTAATGTCATACAAGATGTTTGGTATTTTGATAGTTGATGCAACAATCTCATGACTGGTATAAAGGATTTCTTTTTTAATTTTGATGAATCTATAAAAACACAAGTTAGGATGGTGACAAAAAGTATATTTAGGTATGTGGTATGGGCACAATTATTGTAATGTCAAATTATGGAATAAAACTTATTCATAATGTCATGTATGTTGCTAGTTTGGATCAAAACTTACTTAGTTTAGGTTAATTAATAATAAAGAGGGTATTATGTGGTATTTAAAAATGATGAATGCAAACTTTTTTATGAAAGAAGTAAGAATTTTGTGTACTCAGTTAAAATGATTGAAAACAAGATGTTTCCAATTTGTTTGTCAAAGTTGAGTGTCAATGCTTTTTTTATATCATCTGATGATTGCACGATTTGGCACAAGAGACGTGGTCATCTTAACTTTGGTAGCTTGGATTTATTGTATAAAAGGAAGATGGTTTTTGGTTTTCCTATTCTAAAAGGTGACAAGAAGTTATGTGAAGCGTGTGTTTATGGGAAACAACATTAAGATAAATTTCCTACTTGTAAAGCAAGGAGGGCCATGAAACCAATAATGTTAGTTTATGTTGACTTATGCGGGCCTATGCAAACTTCTTCCTTAAATAGAAGTAAGTATTTCTTGGTCTTTACAGATGATTTTTCAGGGCTAACATAGATGTATTTCTTAAAGGAGAAAAATGAAGTTTTTGAATACTTTAAAATTTTTAATGTTGTTAAAAAAGATAGCAGATGCTATCTTATGACACTTTGAACCAATCGCGGTGGTGAATTTTTATCCATTGAATTCAAAAATTTATGTGACGTTTTTGGTATTCGACGATAAAAAATCAACTAGCTACACACCACAATAAAATAGAGTGGTACTAGTAAAGAGCATGTTGAATGAGAAAAAGTTGTCGAAAAATTCTAGGTTGAAGTTGTACCTACAGTAGTATAATTAAGCAATAGATCACCAACTCGAGTAGTTTAAGATATGACACGTTATGAAGCCTATTATGGTATATGACCAATGTAAGTCATTTGTGAACATTTGGTTGTATTGCTTATGCTTTATACCAGTTGAATTAAGAAGCAAACTTGATGATAAATGTGTTAAATATATGTTTATTGGGTATAGTGAAACCAAAGGTTATAGGTTATTTGATCCCAAAACTAACAAGTTAAATGTTAGTCATAATGTTATTTTTAATGAAAGTGAAGCCGGGAAATGGGAATGTGGAGAAGAAAATATAGCCTATAATGAAGATTTTACACTACAAAAACTACAAGTCTTGCTGAAATTTTTGTCTCAACAGAACAAGCTTATGTTATTATAGAGACTATATGTTTTGAAGATGCAGTTGGAAGGAAAGAATGGGTGCAAGCCATGGAAGAAGAAATTGCAACTATAGAGAAGAATGATATGGAATTTGGTGGATTTGCCAAAAGGAAAGGAGGCAATTAGTCTCAATTAGACTTATAAATTAAAATTCAACTCTGACAAATCCTTACAACAAGATAAATTAGGTTGGCCACTAAAGGCCACTCTCAAGTACCAGGTATTGACTTTTCCGAAACTTTTGTACTAGTTGTTTTGATACTCTAAAAATAGTTTTGGCCTTAGTTGCTCACAATGGATGGGAGGTTCTTCAGTTAGATATCAAGTTTGCATCCTCAATGGTGACCTTTTGGAAAATGTGTATATAGAATAGCCACAAGGGTTTACTATCAAGTGAGCTGAATAGAATTTGTACAAGCTATATAATGCCTTATATGGCTTAGAGCAAGCATGTAAGGCATGGTATATCAAGATTGACTCTTATTTTTGTCAACATAATTATAAAAAAAGTGTAGGTGATCCAACTCTTTATATGAAGAAACGTAATGTTGATTTTCTAATTATATGTTTGTATGTTGATGACATTATTTATGTCGGGAACTCAACTCAAATGGTGCAGTCATTTAAAGGATCAATGATGCAATTCTTTAAAATGATTGACTTGGGGTTATTACATTATTTTTTAATGTTGAGGTGTTACGGGATTCAATTGGTATATTTATCTCATGTGTAGGTGACTTGTTGAAAAGAGTTCGTGCGGAGAATTATAAGGTTATAACGACACCATTGAATATGAATAAGAAGTTTCATCTTAATGCTGGTGTTGAAAGGGTGAATGAAAAACATTTCAGAAGTATTATTACAATTTATGTATCTCACAAATATAAGACCACATATTATTTAGAGTGTCAACCTCATTTTAAGAAATATGCATAGTCCAAGTAAGTTACATCTTGGAGTAGTCAAAAGGATTATCCGATATGTGTAAGGGACTTCACATTATGACATCCTATATTCAAGAGGTAACCCTATCACTCTTATTGCATTTATTGATAGTGATTGGGTTGCTTGTGCAAAAAATAGAAAGAGTACAATAGGTTGTATTATTAGCCTTGGCTTAAGCGCAATTTCATGTCATTTAGCCTTGACTCAAGCGCAATTTCATGGTCATAAAAAAAAGTAGCAGAATAATGTTCTTTTAAGCACATAAGCAGAGTATACAACAATCGTAACTACTGTTTGTCTAGTAGTTTGACTAAGAATGATCTTAAAGGATTTAAACTTGGAGCTAAAATGTCTAATCAAGTTATTTTATGACAATAAGTCCACAATTTTGATGCCTAAAAATCCTATCTAGTGAGGGAGAACTAAACATATTGAAACCAAATTTCATTTCATTAGAGAATTAGATGCAAAAGGAGAAGTGAGGTTAGTCTACATCAACACTAATGATCAACCTACAAACATTCTAAAAAAAGCTTTGCGAGAAAATAAGTGTAAAAAATTACAATTTATAATGGGTGTACAACCTCTGAATTAAAAGGTGGTTGTTGGATAATTCAGACATATAATATCTATGTTTGTTAAGATTTGTTTAATGTATTGAAACTTTCAAGAGAATTAGTTAGAGAATATCTTAGAGTCTAATTGTTACAATAAGATGCTTATAAGTATTGCTTAATTCTAGTAACTAATAAAGTCTCCTTCAATGACAAAAGGAGAGGATTGTTATTGATTTTTGCATCATTAATGAATTCATCATTCACTAAAATTACTTAAATGTTTTCCCATTCTTTCGTTGTTACAGTTGTTCTTTTTGTTACAGGATATGGAAGTCTAGAAATGTACTACACTCTTAGTCTCTATTCCTACAATTCTTAATGGGTTATATGTTTCCATCAGGGTTACAATTTAGTGGTGATGTTCATCGCTAATAGTGGCACATTGGCCAAAAGACAACTTTAGAGCTTGCTGCCAATGGTGGAATTGTTTTCATTATGAAATGTGATGTTATCATTTTGTAGTTGAGGTTTCAAGTTTCAGGGAGTTGTTGGTTGTGAGAGTGGCTGCTCCTCGCGCGATCATGGCAGGCTAATGGATACATGGTTGTCAAATGAGACGTTAGAGAACTATAAATGTTTTGGTTTGTCACGTTGCTTTTTAATAGTAGTAAATCACGACGTCATGATCTAGTGTAATAGCTGTCTTTCGTAAAGTTTGTAAGCGATTACAGTGGCTGAATGTAGCTTTAGCTAATGGTGGATTTAGACTGGCAGTGGCTAAAAATAGGAAGGAGACAACAATGTTGCGAATGGTGGCAGCAGCTGGTGGCTATAAATGGCTTTCAAACGGTATGGCGACAATTGAGGAAAGTTGGGGCTAGGGTTTCTTTAATAAGGACGAATAATGTTTAATAGTTAGGATATAGTATAGGATTTCTCATAGCTTGAATTAAGCTATTCTAATCATAAAATTAGGTTTGTTTGGTCATAATCAATATCATGGATTAATGTAATCAATGCTAAAGTAATCTTAAAACTGTGATAAACTAAATTTGTAGTCAAATAGAATTTAAAGTTATTTTAAATTGAATATCAATTTCAAAAGTATATCAATTATTCTATTTATTTATAAATATTTTCCTTATTAATTTAAAAAATAAGTTTCTTAATTTATTAGGAAGGTTTTGTTGATTAAATTTGAAAATTATGTTCATTTATTGATTAAGAAAACCAGTTAAATTTAATAATTTAGAATTTAAGGCTTATAATTATTGAGGAATTATTTTCTATTTAATTAAGAAATTACTCTCTAAATATATAAAAAATACCTTTCTTGGTTAAATTAAAAATCATCATCATCATCGCACCCAGTCTGAAATCCCGTATTGAGGCAGGGTCTGGGGAGGTCAATGAGGCGGGGTCTGGAGATGTCTAATAGTACACATGTTAGACCCCGAACTTTCTTTGAAAATTAGAAAATATAAAATGAAATTAAAGGAGAAAATATAGTATGATTTCTTGAAATAAATGGAAAGTAGAAATGAAACTATGAGCATATGATGAAATGAAAGACATTTTTGTTTTCCTTGTGTTTTGCTTATGTTTGATAAAAAGATGAAGTATTGTGTATTGTGTTTAGAGGTGGAATTGGA
>JAOSBL010000005.1:8318867-8336833 GCA_027568915.1 Erythroxylum roraimae
AAGACCATAGTAAATCTACTAAAATTATCATTAATTATGATGAAAGCAAAAAATTTACCACCTAAACGAGCAACCTTAATTGTTGTAAATAAATCCATATGAAGTAATTGTAAAAGTCTAGTAGGAGTTACTGACTTTTTACTTTTGAATGAGATTTTCGTTTGTTTTCTCATTTGACAATGAATGCAAGTCTTTTTGAAATTTGGCCTCTAGAAGCCTATTTATATGTTGTTTGGAGATGAGGTTAGAAATGAGGCCTATACTTGCATTCCTAAGCCTCCTATTTCAAATCCATTTGTTTTCTCTAAAAACCATTAGACACTTCATATCTTGGTTAGAAAAATCATCAACATCAATTGCTTTTATGATTCCTTCTATTTTTCCTACAAAATGTAATGCACGATATCCCTTTAAAGTATAATTTTAGCCTTTATCACGTGGTAGGCTCACATTTAACAAGTTATGCTTCAATCCATCAACTTAAAGTACATTATCATTAATTTTGTGATCTTTCTTACCAACTTTATCAATGCGAATTATCTTACACTTGACATTATCTCCAAAAGTGACGAATTCTTCATCTTTATCTCTTAGAGTTGAAAGTTAAGACTACAAGCATTCATACCTTAAGTGTCTACTGTCTATGTACCATTTGTTCCTCTTTTTTTAAAATACCTATAAAATAACCCAGTTAATGTGTTTTAGGCACCTAAATAGCTTAGTTCTTTAGTTGTTAGTCTCCTTCTTCTTTTTAACCCATTTGCTTAAGAGTTTATTCATTACTTTCGTTACGGGAAGCAAAATTTGTCAATATGTCCATATTTACCATAAAAGTAACATACTATGTCATATGATTTAATTGTATGATGATGAACAATATAACTTTAATGTAAGCATGTATTCCTTATTCTTCAATATACATATGAGTCATGGAAACTTTTGGTTTGTGTAAGTGATTGAATGCTCTCTTTAAATAATGAAAAGTGGTAACATAGTTTTATGTTCGAGGTATGTTTCTTTTATTGTAATGATGCTTGTGTGGAGTGTGAAAATGTGTCATATAATTATGCTTGGTGTAAGCCAATGTGATATGAGTGGGATTGCATGTTTCAATGTTTATTGGTATATAAGTTATGCATATTATTTTATTGAAAGTGTTAAATTATTGGTCTAGATTGTGAATGACCTATAAAAGCATAAGGTTTGCTCTTAACGTGAGCCTTAGTGGATGTGTCGTGTGTGTGCATAGATATGGATGCTCCATGTTGATATTTCATCCTAGGCATTGGTTCTTTAGTACATAAATGCTTTCCTTTGATAAAAGTTATCTTAAGTGTTGTAAGCATTCTCATGACTATATTTGATTCTATACCTATTACTACAACTCTTTTGAGCTTGTGATACATTTTGTAGTTTCTCACTTCCTTTAGTGAACTTAGACAATGAGTCCTTGAGAGAATCAACTACTTTCATGCAACTCTGCATTCTCATGATTTAAAGTGTCTAAGTCATGATTATCGTCCTTTATATACTCACTAACTTTTCTAATTTTTATTAATATCATTTATTTGTTTGTAGAAATGTAGATAATTATAATATTAAAAATTCTAATGACATAAGAAAGGTGAATATTCATTAGCTTACTCTTTTGTCCTTGTGGTTTTAATGATACAATGCTTTACCTTGTGGATCCTAATTGTCGAGGCCTTCTAATTAGACATTTACCAATTAATATTACTCAACATTGACCCTAACATGTTTGTTTTATATGATTGTTTGAATATATCCCGCTTTCTAAGCTGTGAACAATTTTGTTCTTGATTGTATGAACAGATTTGTTGGCATTATTTTTATTTCGAAAGAGATTGAAGAGAACCTTTAGCAGGTATTCAAATGACATTCAGTGGACTTATATTTTTGACAATATCAACAATGAATTTGCTAACATTTTAATCGAATTTGTATCAGTTTCTAGAATTTTCATTTTAGCTCCGTCATCATCTTCTTTCACGTACTGCAACAAGATCCTTCTTTGTGTCGGTTGAGATAAGTGAAATTATTTTTTACTACGTTTTTTTAAACTTGGTCAAAGTTGAATATTTGTTTGCGGTTTGAACTTCCCATCTGAATGTATTACATGACTAATTTAATTTGGCTTGCACGAACTGAAACTTGTTTATAGTATGAACTTCGGTGTGATGGGAATCACGTTTACTCCAACAATCAACACTTAGATGTAACAATAACAGAAGGAAATTGAAGAATTGAAGAATAAAATGTAGAAATGTCCGAAGGTCGAAGTATGTAAGAGCAAGAAGCTCTCGAAGGTTCTTGTCTGTCAGAAACAAAGTGAGACTAAAGTTTAAGACATACACACGTGACAAACACATGACAAAAAACTCAAGCATTTGAACTTAATGCACAGTCATTTTTAATACAAGTCAGAAGCCTCAATATACAAAACGCAGACCAGAAGCAGGAGAATTAGTAACTTACGTGGGAGGGACATGGCCCTTGTATGATTCATGTAGACTCACCCGAAAGCCTTTGCATACACTTCAAATATAAAAGGAAGAGGATATAAGCATCAGGAAGTAGAGAGATACAGACATTGCATTTTCACATTTTCATGGTATTCAATTATCTGTGAGTGTAAGAACAGAGTGAGAAAAATATCAAAGACTACTAGGGTACTTACCTGTGAGTACTAGGAGAGTTTTGAAGACTCTTTGCAAGTGTTTCTAAAACACTCAATCTCTGTACAATTTCTCATCTTCTTCTTTATATTAGTGGAAGCCACATCAGTGGGAACCTTGGATGTAGATAGCATTGAAAGCTACCGAACCAAGTAAAAATCTTGGTGTTCTTTACTTTCTGCAAATTTCTTATCTGCAAAGTTAACAAGTCTTTGTCAGTCTTTGCCAAATACAAACAACAGTAAACACATATATCTTAATAAAATTGGTACTAGAGCATTTGGAAACCTCTTGGGGCATTTGTTGGCCACGAGCATCAAAGAATTATCAAGATTTGGCTGTAAGTAAAAGTATTTTGTTTCTTTAAACTACAGTCATAATGGTAGGAAAAGAAATGGATGTATTTACTAGAAAAGAAGACTTTACCATCTGGAAACTCCATATGCAAGCTCTTCTTGAGTCTTATGATTGTTATGGAGCTATAGAAGATCAATATGATCTTGAGACTGATCCAGTAAAGAGACTTAAAATGTAAAGACTTGCACATTGTAAGTTAATGCTTCACTTATCACCAACTATGATAAGAAAAGCGCAGAATTGCAACACTGCACAGAATCTTTGGCTCAAACTTGATGAAATTTATTCAAAGAAGTGTCTTCCTAACAAGATGACACTTCTCCACAATCTTGCTAACTACAAGATGAATAACTTTTTCTCTTTAGATGACAACTTAGACTATTTCTTTAAGCTAGTTCAAGACTTAAAAGCTACAGATGAAAAAATATCTTAGGAGCATCAAGCTGTAATGATTCTAAAGGCTTTACCTTCTGAATTCAATGCATTCAAGAAGGTAATTAAGCATGCTAGTGGAGAATCCCTCACGATTAAGAGGGTATTAGACTCACTAATGGAAGAAATAGTGGATGTTAACCCATTTAAGAAAAAGGCAGAAGTTATGTTTGTAGAGAACAATCATGAAAAAAAAATTCATAAGAAGAATAACAAGAAAGGAAAGTGGCAGAAGGGAAGTGGAATGGATAAGCAAACCAAGGAAGGTGAGGAAAAGAAGAAAAAGGGAAAAGGAAAGAAGTGTTTTTACTGTGATAAGGAGGGACATTTTGTAAGGGACTGCAAAAAGAAGAAAAGGGATAAAGCTATAGAAAGTGGAGATGTAGGAAATGTGGAGAAACTAGAAGATTCAAGTGGTGATGAAATTCTGGTTGTCACTGAAGAAAGTGGAGACCTGAGTAGAGAATAGAGCTTTGACTAAGGTTGTACAATGCATGTGACACCACATAGAAACTGGTTCACTACATTCGAACTAGTCACTGCTAAGGTGAAAATGGCAGATTCTGGGCAGCAAAGGATAGAAGGGATTGGAAATGTTTCCATCAATATGTTTGATGGAAAGGGGAGAACCCTTAGTCATGTCAGATTTGTGCCTGGAATAAGGAGAAATCTGATTTCTGAAAGCTTGTTTGATAAGCAAAGGTTTCAGATCAGATCAAAAGATGGACTCAGAGAAATCCTAAAGGATGGTAGAGTCATTATTAAAGGAATTGAAACGGGTGGACTGTACTATGTTATAGGCTCAACTGTAGTTAACCAAGTTACTGAGAAGGGAAATGATGAACCAACCAAGTAATGGCATGCAAGGTTAGGTCATGTAGGGAACAAAAGTTTGTTTCACCTCTCTAAACAAGGATTAATCTCTGATCAAAACCTACAGAAGTTGGAATTATGTGAATCATGTGTACTTGGAAAGCATCACAGATCCAGTTTCCAAAAGGGAGCACAGAGGGCCACAAAGATCATGAAATATGCTCATAGTGATCTCTGGGGGCCAGCTCAAGTACCTACTGCAGGAGGGAATTTATATTTTATGTCTATTATTGATGACAAATCTAGGAAGTGTTGGGTATATCCGATGAAGAGAAAGGATGAAGCAATAGAAAATTTCATGAAATGGCATACACTTATGGAGAATCAGACTGGGAAGAAGTTAAGGTGGCTAAGGACTGACAATGGATTAGAATACTGCAATAAAGAGTTTGAGGAGTATTGTAGCAAGAAAGGAATCCTAAGGCACAAAACAGTAAAAGCTACACCTCAGCAGAATAGAGTAGCTGAGAGACTCAATAGGACTCTCCTAGAAAAAACTAGGTGCATGTTACTCTCTTCGGGTTGCTCACACTCTCTATGGGGAGAAGCAATTAGGACTACAGCCTATCTAGTTAACAAGCTCCCAACCTCTGCTAATGATTACAAGACTCCACAAGAAGTTTGGAATTGTAAGAAACCTACCCTTACTCACCTTAGAACTTTCAGATGTGCAGCTTATGCACATCAGAAAGAAGAAAAATTAGAACTTAGAGCAATCAAGAGAGTTTTCTTAGGCTATCCAGAGGGTGTTAAGGGATATAAGATCTTACTACTCCAAAAGGGAGGCTACAAAACTATCATCAGCAGAGATGTTATCTTCAAGGAAGATGAATTCACTCTGTTGAACAAGAGCTCCTTAAATTCAAATTTCCAAAGGGAAATTCAGGAGCAATTAGGTTTACAGAACCAATCAGCTCCTTTCTATGTAACACCAGAAACTGATGAAGGTGGCACTACACAATCTGCAGATGTGGAGCCCATACAAGGCACTACACATTATGAACAAAGGACAAAAGAGGCTGAAGGAGTGGGTGAAGAAGAAACCCCACACCCAACTATAGATGATCCTCAAGGAAGTCTACAAGACTATCAACTCACAAGGGACAGGCAACCAAGACAGAAAATCCCTAATAGGAGGTACACTAACCTAAACATGGTTGAATTTGCATGCTTTATGGCTGAAACTATAGAATACAAGGCTCCTGAAACCTATGAAGAAGCCATGAGAAGTGAGATGCAAAATAGTGGAAGTTAGCTTGTGAGAAAGAATATTTTTCTCTAATGAAGAACATAACTTGGACTTTAGTCCCTAGACCTCCTAAAGCTAAACTAATTGAGAACAAATGGTTGTTCAAATTAAAAGAAGGAGTGACAGAAGTAGAACCTAGGATTTACAAGGCTAGGCTTGTAGCCAAAGGGTTTAAACAAAAGGAAGGAATTGACTACAAGGAGATATTCTCTCCAGTAGTCAAATTCAAAACAATTAGGCTTATTCTAGTGCTAGCTACTCTATATGACTGGGAAATCCACCAAATGGGTGTCAAGACAACCTTCCTATATGAAAAGCTTGAGGAGACAATCTATATGAAACAACCAGTCAGATTTGAGGACAGGAATAAGCTAGATCATGTCTATCTACTATAGAAATCCCTATATGGCTTTAAACAAGCACCTAGACAATGGAATAAGAAGTTTCATGAGGTTGCTGCTAGTATGAACTTCATTAGAAGCTTATATGACTACTGCCTATACTTTAAGGATCTAGGAATGAATAAAGCAGTATTCATGTTGGTCTATGTAGATGACCTAATAATAACAGGAAAGGACCTGAATAGGATTTAAGAAGTGAAGTCTGATCTATGCATTCATTTTGAAATGAAAGATTTGAGAGAAGCTCAGAAGCTTCTAGGAATGCAAATAATCAGAAAGAGGAGGGAAGGAAAGCTTTGACTTGTTCAAAGGAATTACATAAGAAAGATCTTAGCTCAATTCAACATGGAACAAGCTAAACCTAGTTCAGTTCCTTTAGGATCTCACCTACAGATGGTATCTGACAAGAGTCCTAAAACTGAGGATGAAAAGAGAGCAACGGCTCACTATCCCTATGATGTAGGTGTTGGAAGTATTATGTACCTTATGCTATGCACCATGCTTGATCTAGCTTATGCCATAAGTATCCTAAGTAAATTCATGACCAATCCAGGTTTAAAACACTGGCAAGGGCTTAAGGGTGTCTTCAGATACATATCTGGAACAATTAACTACGAATTATGTTTCTCTAAAACAAAACTGACTAAATGCAATTACTTGTCTTTATGTGGTTATGTGGATGCGGACTATGCAATAGATAAGGAGATAAGAAAGTCTATTTCAGCATACATTTTCACATTATCAGCAAACACAATCAGTTGAAAATCACAACAGTAATCAGTAGTGAGTTTATCAACCACAGAGGCAAAGTATTATGCTATCACTAAAGGAGTAAAGGAGCTAACATGGCTATCAGGTATACTACAAGAAATCAACACAGACATCACAAAGCCAGTCATTTACACGGATAGTCAGAGTGCTTTGTACCTGAGTAGAGATCCTGTGCTCCATAAGAGATCCAAGCATATAAATGTGCGATTATACTTTGTCAGAGATCAAATCGCAAAAGAGGTCTTCAACCTGGAAAAAAATCATAGGAAAAAGAAATCCATCAGACTTTGGAACGAAGGTATTAATGCAAAAGAAATTCACTTTCTATAGGGATTACTTACAGATTAGTGAAGCCCCCTGACACCGAAGGCTCTTTCATCCGATCTCACAAGTGTGGCAAAAATTAGGGTTTTGGATTTCAAAATCACTCTCGGGTTTTTCATCTGAGGGAAGATTGATGGAGTAGGAGGGAATAATATGATGGGAATCACGTTTACTCCAACAATCAACACTCAGATGCAACAATAACATAAGGAAATTGAAGAATCGAAGAAGAAAATGGAGAAATGTCTGAAGGTCGAAGTGTGTAAGAGCAAGAAGCTCTCGAAGGTTCTTGTCTGTCAGAAACAAAGTGAGACTGAAGTTTAAGACATAACACATGACAAAAAACTCAAGCATCTGAACTCAATGCACAGTTGTTTTTAATACAAGTCCAAAGCCTCAACAAACAAAACGCAGACCAAAAGCAGGAGAATTAGTAACTCACGTGGGAGTATGATTCATGCAGACTCACCTGAAAGCCTCTGCATACACATCAAATATAAAAGGAAGAGGATACAAGCATCAGGAAGTAGAGAGATACAAACATTGCGTTTTCACATTTTCATGGTATTCAATTATCTGTGAGTGTAAGAACAAGGCGAGAAAAATATCAGAGAGTGTTAGGGTATTTACCTGTGGGTACTAGGAGAGTTTTGAAGACTCTTTGCAAGTGTTTCTAAAGCACTCAATCTCTGTACAATTTCTCATCTTCTTCTTCATACTAGTGGAAATCACATCAGTGGAAACCTTGGATGTAGATAGCATTGAAAGATATAAAACCAAGAAAATTTTTTGGTGTTATTTACTTTCTGCAATTTACTTATCTGCAAAGTTAACAAGTCTTTGTCAGTCTTTGCCAAATAGAGACAGCAGTGAACACAAATATCCTAACATTCGTTTTATCTATGAATTAATATATGATAAGTTTAACTTATATTATTGTTCCAATTACCTTAATTATGTCAATCCGTTATTTCATTGATGCTCTCTTAAATGGTTATGTTTTGTTTACTTTCTATGTGTGAATTTTTACAGGGCTATTTTTTATTAAATTGTATATGTTAAACTAATTTATTAAAATAAGTATTCATATTTTTATGAATACTTATTTTATTAGGCACTAGTATATATTTAATATCCATTAAATATCAAACTTTTAACATTAATTCTCTTCTGACATATATGTGCACAAATACAAGAAACCATTTAGTGACAGTATCAGCAGGAAACACCTGTTGATGAGACTCAGACGTATCTTGATGCTGTGGGTGGTAGGGACCGTCGTGGAAGGATCTTCGGGCTAGGTTCATTTGCCAACACATGTTATTCGCAATCCTTCATGTCCAATACAGCAGCATCTAGTAGATGGTCGCAAACTGATCACATCAATCGGCTTCAGACAACAGTGGACACATTGATAGACACCATAGCTCAGCTGATACAAGAAATGGATGGGATGAAGGCGAGGGGTAGCAACTCAGAGCACCGACGGTCACCAGGACATTAGGATTGTTGTAATCATTTGCTTTGAATTACAAAGACTTACTATGTACACTGTAATGTTTTTATTATCAATTAAGATCATTTTAATTTTATATATTCAATCAACTTTCTGTATAAACAAATTAAATATATAAACAAATAAAACTATTATGTACAGATAATTCATAACTGTTAAAATTATGCATTTATTATAAGATCATGAAATAAAATTTAATGTTGGGTTTTTTTTTTAATAAAAAACTTCTTACTTGTATTTACCTATGGAATGTATAAGACCGTCGCAAAATAACACTATATGTACCGACGGAAAACCTTAAATTGTCAGTAAACTGTAAACATCTTTACCGACCGGTCTTTTTTCGATAATATTGAAAGGTTTACCGACCGCTCTTCTTTTTCCATTGGCAAATGTACCAACGGTAAAAGCCTTTCGTTTAGTAAAATTTACAGACGGTTACGCCTGTCCGTTGGTATACTTTACCGACGAAAGGACACACAAATTTTCCGTCATTAAATTTACCCACGGCCGTATTAATGACACCATTATCCGTCATTTTATTCCATCGGTATTTTTTGTTACAGACGAAATACTTACGTTTACCGTCGATTTTTTCCGTCAGTAAACTACAGATTTCTTGTAGTGTTTGCCAATTATGAATTGATCACTTACTTCTCTACTATATAAAGGTAAAGTTGTGTATCATCGGGCCTTTCCAAACTCGGCACCTTAGCGAAATTTTAACTGAGTGTTGACGATGAATTAATCACTTATAACATTGATATGACTAAACTCTATTTTCATCCAAACTAGTTATAGTAATAAACAGCTGCATATGTTTACATTTGACTTGTGAAAGCAAAAACAATTATGTAAAGTAATTTTACAATCTCATGGGCGGAGCGGATGGGGATTCAGTAGTTATACTTCTTGGCTGCCTAAAAAAGCTAGGAGATGAGGGGATGGATCTGTCCATGGCATAAGTTCTTTTCTGGTATAGGAATATATGTATTCATAAAATGCGCTTTAAACTTCAAGAATGTGAGGAAATACTTCATAGTATTGAGAAAACCAGTTTTCAAAGAATACCTTCTACCAAGTTTTTGTGAGAAAAAAAATATAAATCTGAATTATATAATGGTTTATATTTAAATATTTACAAGTATACGGAAGTTTCTATTTAATATTTTTAATATTACAGAATAATTTTCTAATTATTTTAAAACATTCGAGTACATTAACAGGACATATCGTGATCAGATCTTCTATTCCAGTTACGATGCTTTTATCATGTTCTATTAAATCTCGTCCATATATTTATGTGAAACTTACGTAAATATATAGATGAGATTTAATAGAAAAGAATTATAGAGTAACTGGAACAGCCTGGGTCATATCAAACTTTGGCCTTGTTCGTTTCGGTTCATTTTCTACCTCTAAGTGCCAGTCATGCAACATTCTGGCAAAGATACCCCAAAGATATTGCATATCAAAGGAATAAGAGTTGAAGAATTTGCTACACATTACTTTATTTTTGGTATGTGAGGCTGCTATACTTGTTCATGAGCCAACACTTGTCGCTTTCCAGGTGATGCATGCATGCATGGCTCCCTGCATTTTCGGAGTTGAAGAAAGGCAACCTGCACAATTGGCCAACTTAATTCCCATTACATGTATATACGTCTGTCAGGCCAATAACATCAACTTGGTCGAGACCACGTATCCAAGAATCAAATCCATGCAAATGTTATGGACATATTCTTCGAAATGGCTGCTAATAGTTACGTTATTAATCTCCCTCTGTAGTTAATGTGCATTTTGGTATTTCCATGACTTGATGATGATGTATCTCACGTACTGCAGATAGATTCTTGCGATGACTTAATGACTGCGACGTCTGCCTACTTCCATCGCTTATAAATATTACCAACTTCATATCCATAAGTAGGTAAGGAAGCATCTGTAGAGTTGGAGCTTGAATATTGGATAAATATTTTTCCTTTCTGATTCCGTTCTGCCGAAAGCTTGAAGTAACTTGATCAATATGCCAACGTGGGGTGAGCTGAGGAAGTCCACTAGAGAATTACGATGCCCTGAATCGGATTGTCTCTCTCGTCAGAATCATCAAGTCGCAAGTGAGAAATTGGGGGAGGATTGCTTCAACTGTGATGCTTGCGTGGAGGAAAATAAAGGGTACAAGTGCACTTGCAGCATCAGAGATCAGAAGAACATATCACATGGCTTGGATGATCGGGCTAATAGCTCCTTTGCTCACTCTGTCATCAACATGATTGCGATGCTCCTAGGTAACAACACAACGCAAGATTTTGTTTAAAGTCAAACTTATCATGTTGATCAAGTTTCATGACTCGTTTATTGCAGGACTTGGTCAACTATCAACTCCATATGTTATAGAAAATGGAGGATGGGCTTCTGCCTTCTTGCTTTTTGGGTTGGCAGTGACATGCACATACACTTCTTATCTGCTAGGAAAGTGTCTGGAGAAAAATCCAAATTTAAGAAGCTACACTGACATTGGACATGATGCTTTTGGGAGAAAAGGAAAAATTCTGGCTGCAACATTCATCTACATGGAAATTTTCATGGCCCTTGTGTCCTATACCATCTCTCTTCATGATAATATTGGAATGGTATTTTCAGGGATGCAAATCAGGCTGCCATGGTTAAAACTATCTACACCACAGATGCTAACTATGATAGCTGTGCTTATAACACTTCCGAGTTTGTGGTTAAGGGATTTATCTGCCATATCTTTCCTTTCATCGGGAGGGATTCTCATGTCAGCTGTCATCTTCACTTCTGTTGCATCCACTGCCATTTTTGGAGGTGTCAAAACTAATCATAGGATACCAGTAATTAACTTCCGCAAGATTCCTGCCATAACAGGCCTCTACATCTTCAGTTATACTGGTCATATTGTCTTTCCCGATTTGTACAAATCCATGAAAGATCCATCCAAGTTTGCCAAGGTACTAGTTCCTTGTTAATTAAAACTAACGAATCTAATCGTAAGAACATACCTTGCCAAGGATTTTACATTGTGGCTATAGAAATATAGTCGCAGTCGTTGCTAAAATTGTATCTGCATCAGTCTTAATCACCATAACACATCTCAAGTTGTACTTCGCTTTATTTATAATAAAGGGATTCATGCCCACATAAGATTGATATGTTATGCAGTTGAAAACGTGGAAACCATGTTGAGATGCTCCTAAGTTGGATTTGACTGCACAGCATGTACCAGAATCGATGCTTTAACAGCATCCTATTCTTCAAACATTTTATTCCATTACCAGGAAAGAATTTGAGATACATTTTATTCCTGCAGGTATCTATTGTCAGCTTTGCATCTGTCACTGCACTGTACACAGCTCTAGGCTTTCTGGGAGCTAAAATGTTTGGATCACAAGTCAATTCACAGATCACCCTTAGCCTGCCTCGCCATTTTATAGTCACAAAGATTGCATTATGGGCAACTGTGCTCGCACCAATGACCAAGTATGCCCTCGAATTCGCACCATTCGCAATCCATTTGGAGCATAGCCTTCCAAGTTCAATAAGCAGCAGGACTAAGATGATGATTCGCAGTACTGTTGGTTCCATTCTGCTGCTACTGATACTTGCTCTTGCACTTTCTGTACCGTATTTCCAGCACGTCCTTAGCCTGACAGGGTCTCTTGTGAGTGTCAGTACTTGTGTTATCATGCCTTGTGTCTTCTACACTAAGATCTCCTGGTCAAAGATATCAAGGCCTATTCTAATTCTGAACACAACCCTCGTAGCTTTTATTGCTTTTCTTGGAGCAGTTGGAACCGTATCTTCCTCGAAATCACTTGTAAAGAGTATAGTTGGTCACTGAACTTGTCGAAATGATCAGCTCAGACTTGTCAGTTAATGAGAATTTGCATTCCAATCTGCTATAAATATACAAACAGAATAACTCAGTTCCGTCAGGTTCCTACCAAGCAAGGTAAGCATATAAGGAGGCCAACTTCTGGAGGGTCCTTTGCAGTTTTATCAAGTGTGTCGAGGAAGCAGATATTACAGAGACGTCATCTACAAAAATGGTTGTAACAATACAGATCAGGACTACGTGTGTAACAGGTCAAGGGTGACTAAGTCTTCTACGTTGGTTTTGGCTTTATAATCTATTTTGTTTCGTTTCCTCCCTTCTAATAGCTAGCCGCTAACTCTAATTTCAGAAATTCTGAAAGCTCTATCACTTGTAAAAGAAAATAAACTCAAGTCCAGAGATTGGAATCCTCCAGGAAACAAGGGTAAATAAATCTAATCCTAGAAACCATAAGAAACAAACACGAAATGAAAAAGACATGGAACACAGTTGTCCCTACCCATTTGTTTGGAAAAGTTTGTCTGAATCAACAAAAAAGAGGATGGGATGATGATCTTACAACTACAGGAGCACTCAGAAGTGTCTTCTGCTTCTAGTTACGCGTCCTGTGGCTGTGTTACAGCTACAAGCTCTCTGAGAAAAAGCAGAAAACCTGTACTTGGCGCATCTATATATGCTCCTTCGCACGCGATGTGCGTATTCGCACTGTTCAAAATTGCTACGCATAGAAAATTAACAGAAGTATGATTTCCATCTTATTGATCATGATTTTTGTTTCTCTTACTATATCGGACGCTACTTAACTTAATTAAATACATCAGGGTTGTGCAAATTATTTCCTTTATCATCTTTTATATCTTAAACAGATACAAAATTAGTCAAATGTCCACTACTTTATTCAAATTATTTAATCAAGCCTTTTATTTTAATTCTTGCTCAATCTAACCTCCGATTTAATGGAATAATAAGGGTGACAATTAATCATAGGTTAGCCCGTTGCATTTAATCTTGAACCCGACCATGAATTTATTTGAAAATTTCAAACTTAGTCCAATCCAAAGCTTAAAAATTTGTAAAAGTTCTAAAATTGAGTCAGGGTAAGTTTCGAACTGCCTAGGCCGGATCATCTTGAGCCTGAGCCCAATCTGACTCATTGCCAAGCCCATGTCATAAGATGGTTAGGTGAGACGTTACAAGTTTTCCAAATATTTTCCATCAGGATATAATCTTGGTAGTTACAATTAACAGAGCAATTAAAGATTTATCTGAGAAAAAGAATAGTCCAAATCAAGTAAGGAATTGGGAATCCAGAAAACGAATCAAGTGAGGCTTATCAATTAGCCTTGGCTTATTTCTACAATGTTTAGAAGAGGGGGAATGTATCATTTGCAAAAACTCTTCAACAACGACAAATCATAGTTTTAAGATACACAGCTTAGAGTTGTGTATGAAATTCATGTCCTAATTGCATCAAACGATGAAGATTAGTGCAGATCAGAGATTTAGAACTAACAAGAATGATGGTTATGGACACATTAAATGCATTGACAGATTGGAAACAATATCAACATAAATTGCCTTCTGGTATTCTATCACCACTTATGTACTATTTCCAACAAAACTAGGAGGAAAAAAAGATTGGTATTTAACAGAAACCACAGGTGACCGCCCACTTAATAATGGCGCCACAAATGATTTGCAGATGTGTGATACTCTTTGCACCTAAAGTTCGAACAGATGACTGGTATACCTCTTCAGGCATTTGCAAGAGAAGCCTTTGGTGAAGAAGATGATTCCATGTCATAACTCCAGAGGTCTTTCAGCTCTCCTCTAATCAAACCCAAAATGACACACAATCCTGATATCATAGACACAGGAAAAATAACTCTATTAGCATATCAGCAGAGATGAATTCCATTAAGAGTTGGTCATTACGAGTTTTTTGCTCACTACCTAGTGTACAAGGAACAAGATAGAGGAGAGCAGGTTGACCATGCCCATTCATTAGATACAAGCCAAAGTAAGTGAAGAAAAGGCCTGAAAAGAGGAAAAACTTCTGTTAGCAGCCTCAGAAAGAATGACCCTTTCCAACAGATATGAGTTGCCAAAAGCCTGATTGGAAGAGGATTGATATTTCATAATGTATGTTATTAGCACCAAAGATGAAGCAGCGTATGAAATAATGCCACATATCATAATTTTTGTTAAACCATAAGATTTCCAACTTATAAAGCAATAAAAACATTACTAAAGTAGAAACTGAGGCCAATCACTAAACATCTACAGTGCAATCATAAAATTCTCTCTCTCTATCTGTTGGTAGCAATCCTGTGCGAAATCTAGAAAAGGAATTCAATGTATGCCATTAGCTCCTATGATTAAGAAGCTTAGCCAATGAGGAAAAACAAGAAGGAACTAAGATAACAATGCACAAATTGTGTTTAAACGTTTCTCAACAACCACATTTTCCATGCTGTATCTGTTACACTACAGCAGGTCCATAGCATCGATCGTCTCAATTTCCTGTACTTCACATACAGGAAATTGGGCTTGTCAATTAGCTAGAAGGTTTCCACGGAGTGGTATTTGAGGATCAAGTAGAAAGATTTCTATGCAAGAACATCTAGCTGTAAGTTGACCGTAGAGGTAAGTCAAAAGAAACGAAGCATGTTTCAAGCATCTACAGTAAAGCACTAACTCGGAGAATCATGTGGTTTGAAAAAAGTGCAGAGTCAAACACATGAAAATATCGGCGTGGACATTTGAAGGAACAGAAGCAGGCAGGCTTCAGAAAGAAAGTGACAATAAGGCAATAAATTTACTGGGGATAACTCAACTCCTAAATATGGCAATCAATCTTGTCCCCTAAACATCAGTTCAAAATCAAGCCAAGCACACAGAACATGAGAGCAAGTAAAGGCTGCACTAAGACCAAATTCTAGAGTCTAGACTCAATAAACCTGCATAAATATCTGACCCAAAAAGTATACGAAAACACCCATTGGCATATAAAGATTGAGGACAAGTGGACCGGAACCAGAAGCTACAAAGCAGTACCCACACAAAGTTCAAGAGCTTTCCCCCTCAGCCATAATGTGCTATGTGCTGACATCCGATTATGATTTCAAATAAACCTTTTCCATCTCAAAATGCAACACATGGCATAGCACAGGTGTATCTTTGAACATTTCAATGTTTGAAAATAAATATGCTTACCAAATCCATAGCCAATTATCAACCAAAGAAAATATCCATTGGTCAAGCCCTTCCTGGTTTCTCTATCAAATCTGAGATAAGAAACAGAGAAACGTAGGCTATAACTAACATAAAATGTGACATTTGATAATGATAATAGCATGCTAGCTTATACCATGAGAGAGAGAGAGAAAGAGAGATCAAGTTTGGAATATTAACAACGCGACATCCATATGGTCAACAACAGTTTCTTCATATTAAATGTGATCAAGAACCTAATCGCAAAGTTTCCTAGGAGCTAATAGCCATGAAAGAAAATTTATACAACTTTGTCACGAAAGAAAGTGAACAGCAATTCTCAATGTGATCAAGAATCTAATCACAAAGTTTCCTAGGAGCTTATAGCCATGATAGAAACTTTATACAACTTTGTCAAGATAAAAAGTGAACAGTAATTCTCCGAACAGATACAAGCTTTGAAAGGTTAAATCTTTCAATTTATGCAAAGAGCGACTACATTCACTGAAAATAATACCTGTAAGCAAATGATGTGAGCAAACCAGGGAAAAGAATGTCCCCAAATCCAATCATGTCATAACCACCCCAAGGGTCTGCCAATCGAGGAATTTTCAAAAGCATGGGAATGGATTCACCACCACTGTTGTCACCTCTAGCAACCTTTGAAGAATAAGAAAATAAAAGAAAAAAGTATGAATTCTAAAATGCTAAGCATAATATACCATTAGAAGAATAAAAAATACCATGACAAAGACAGACAATAAGCTTTTATCAGAGTCGTCTAAATACACTGTATTTCAATAAATAAATGTTCTTGATACAGAGGAGAATTTTTTGAATTTTTTAGCCAACTAAAATTTAAAGAATGCTTCATTGATTATCAATTCTCATTCTCATGTTGTACGCAATGGCAGAAGTTCCCGTACAGCTGGCATTACTTGAATCTATTAAGTTAGTGTCAAGAACACATAATCTGAATGTTGTTTCATACATTCGCGCACAATGTGAAGTAACAAACTGTCTTTGATCACACAGTAGAACAAAATGTGAAATATAAGATCACTACTTACAGCAATCATAACACTTTGATGGAATATCAACGGTGATATAAAGACCCAAAAGATGTCATAGACAAATGCGCAGCAAAGAAGAACAGCAGCAACCTGAGTCATAATAAAATATAAGGAACTGAGAAGCATCAGATGTATCATAAATGCATAAGCTAATCATAGCTTAGGTACCTTAATATTAGGGAGCCGAGCCACCTGTAAGACGGTTATCATCAAGCAAATACCCTGACAAAAACAAAGCCTTGTTTAAGGAAAGCACCAACATTTAGTTGTTGAAAATGTAGCATAGCTATGTCCAGGTAGTCAAATCCAAAAGTATGATATTGCACCAGACCTCAAGTAAATGGATGCAATATGTTTGGGAACTGCTGGATATGCTAGGAACAAAATTGCCAGTAACCCAAATTCTGCCGAACTTAGTTCAGGTTGCTATACAGACACCGTCAGTTTATATAGATAGCACCAAATCCAGTGCATTCCATTTCAACAATGTGAAATGAAAGTAAGGCCTATATTTCACTCCATAGCCATCATTATACACAACGGATTGGGGAAGGGATCTTAGAGATCTTGCACAACATCCATGTTTCACTAGGGTGCAATAAGATAAACAGGCCCATGTTTTTTCAACTTAAATCTTTTTAATTTTCCTAGGGGTCAAAAACTATGGGGAAGAATGAAGTCAGAAGAACAAATAAACAAACTAACTAATGTTCTTATATTTAAGGACACCACAACACATATCAACCAGATAAATCACAAATCTATAACTTGCCCTAGAGAACATAAAACTTGTCGGTCAACCTCCCCTTATCCTTAAGGCCCTTTGGTTAAGAAATTGAAAGATGAATTGCTATAATTAGGGATTTGGAGCTTGTTCCACCAGAATCCAGGACTCCCAGAAAACTAACATTCTAGGTCTCCATCATAACCCAATCTTCTCTTTCAAGCAGAAGATAATCACCTTCCCAACAGTTGACGAAATTCCTAAAGTACGAATGTGCATATTGTTGATATCGAGACTCGAACGAAAGTTTTCTTGTGTAAGGGGATATCATATAAGGGTATTGTATGTTCACTACATAGTACATACAGGTAGGGTGTTATGATTCTCAGAATGGGATCTAGTCAGGGGACGATGAACAGGAGGTTCTGTTTGGTGTTTCCGAGAACGACCTATGATGAATTAAGAAGAAGGAATATAAAAG
>JAOSBL010000005.1:8361818-8381058 GCA_027568915.1 Erythroxylum roraimae
TGATATTATGGTTATTTTGTTGTTGTTATTATTTAATTTATTAGCAATGAAAAAACAATCCTTAATAAACATGTTTTTTAATTCTTTTGAAATCAAAACACAATTTTAGTAAACATGTTTTGCAATTTTCAATTTTAGAAAATAAATTTTTCAATATTAATTAGTAAACATGTTTTCGACAATTTTTCACTAAAAATGAAAATTGAAAATATATGAAAAAATCAAGATAGAAAACAAGAAAACAAAGTAAACGCACCCTAAGTATTTCATAAAAACTTTGTAAAGAAGAATAAAGTTTTGTTTACTTTAGAGAATATTTTTAAATGATTTTTATCCTTATTTTAATAACAAAATTCTATTAAAATAATTTGATAAAAATTATAAAACATTTTTTATAATTTTAGATAACATTATTTTTTGAAAATAAATAAAATTATAAGAGATATTTGTATTTTTACTTTTAAAGAAATTATTCAAAAGAAGAATTTCTCTAAAACCATTAAAATTTCTTTTTTTTTTCAAATTAGCTGATTTCAAAAATAAAATAAAATAAAATAATGAATATAATTTTCCTCATTTCAGGCTCATTTGTTAGGTTCTTTGTTCAATGTCAGCTAGAGATTGGGCTTTCAAGTGAAGCCCTTTTAGTAGTCGTATTTTGGATGTCACTTGAAATATTACATTGGAATAAAATAATAATGATTCGTAAGCAACATGGGCAGCATTTTGTCAATAAAAAATTTAATTTAGCATATTTTTATTATGTTACTTATATTAAAATATAATATTTATTAGTTTAATATGATAGTAAATCAAGTCTCTTATTATTATTTTTAGGATATTATAATATATATTTTTGTTTATAATTGATAATTCTGTGATGATTTACATTATTGATTTTTACTATTAATATATGATTTTTTTAATCAAATTTACAGACTATTGGTTATATCAAAAATTATAAATAAATATTTTATATGTAAACTAATTTATCTCTTTGAATTGATTAACGATAGTGACAACATTAACAACACCCAGTACGAATGACACCGATGCTAAATTTGGCAGTTTTGAAAATCAAAATAATAAATTAAATCGGTAGGGCAGCCTCCAGCTCTGACCGGGTAGCCCGAACCCTAGTTGAGTCTCGAGCCAAAGCTGGACCGTGAGAGTAGGCCCGGGCCTTAGTCTGGTCCATTGCTTAGCAATATGTGGCTCTTTTTCCACTGCTTGCAAGCTCACTCTTGTCTCGATATGTGTCGGCATAAGGTCAAGGACTGAAGGACATTCTTATAAATTGTTAAACCGAGATTAAAATAAATAAATGACGACGCGAGATCCAATTATATTCACGATTATGTCATAGCGACTTTGTTAAACCAATTTGCCCTTATATAAATACACCGACACCGGTTCGTGGACAAGAATGAGTTAAATTACATATACTTATAGAGACGACGCCGTAAAATAATGTGATTATCTTTTGGATTAGTTATAGGGTGATGTCGAGGGTCAGAAATGCGAAATTTGATTATGCCTCGCCGGTTCACCTGATTTTGTTTGCCATGTGGCCCTATCTATCTACCATAACAAGTCAATGCCTATTTACCTTAAATAAAGAACTTATTATAAGAATCTTTCAATTAATGTTGGCCCGATGCTGAACTTTTTAATGTTTGTGATTTGGATGGACGTGCTCGAATTTGTAACCTTCCCATCACAAAAGAAGAATAACTTAAAATATACCGGTTTAAAAAAAAAGATCGGTTGTCCTGTGTATAAATAGTACTTTTTTTCATCTAAAATAATAATCGTTTTAGACGAATTTTAATTATTTAAAATAAGCGTCGTTCGTAGCTTTTCATGCATATTTATAATTTTACTTCCAAAATTACCCTTTAATTTCTCTCAAATCCTGATTACACATATTATATTTTCAAGACAATTTAACATGTAATTAATAAGGGTATATCAAACATTTCATTAACTTTCTTAATAAGTGTGCATCCTTTTAAAACGACTTTTATTTTAAATAGAAGGGAGTAAAAATTAGTGAATTATTAGATATACTGTGCACAATCTTGCTCATGTTTCATGATGCAACATGCCAAAGAGGAGGTGGAGTTAAGATCCTATAATGTAGGAATTACACATAGATCTTGACATAGTGTTACATGGGAATGGAAGAAGAAAATCACCTGCAAATCCCTAAAGTTGCTCCTTATTGTTAAATCAATTTGCGTTATAATTAATGTGCATCTGACTTAATTATTTGTGATCTCAACTATTATTATTTATATAACGTGCTGAGTACTTTCACAATAATTATAATTATTTTAATTTGAGAGAAACTAAATTGTTAAGGAAAGTATACATAAAGTAAATTTTCTTCTCTATTTTAAAAAATATAGTAACTATTTTACTTATTTAGTTAGTGCCTTAATAGGTTTGTTTCTAGATCCAAAACTAGTCTCGTATCGTAGATACGAAAAATGCAAGTAATGATTTAAAAAGTCAACCAATTTCATCGATTCAACCATAAAAGTTCAGAATTGTTTAATCGTTTGGTTTAATTTATTTTAATAACTCTTGTTAGTAAAAATTGATCGTTTCATTAATTAATTAGTTAATTTTTATACTTTAATAAGTTTTATAAATTAAAATAAATTAATAAATTTTTATTTAATAATCTCTTTTTTAATTAACCTTCAATTCTTCGATAAATAAGGACAATGTCTTTTACTTATATTTCAAAATTATTTAATTTTGTTCAATCTTTAGATAATTTTATGACGATTTAATACTAATTAAACCTTTTAAATCTTAAACTCTTTATCTTACTAATTTTTAAATTATTGATGAAATCAAATAAAAATGTTACCATAAACAAAAAGAAAATCCTATACAGCACCTAGAAGCTCGTTTCAAATATCTATACATATAAAAATGTAACTATCCGTGGTTGTTATTTTTCAAACAGGGATGCCAATGGATTGGGATTAGATCCTCTGGACCGGGTATCCTGGCCCTCTGAATTTCAAGGTAGGGCCAGGATACCCGGGCCAGAGCGTCTCAAGGCCAATGGATTGAACAAGCCTGATGCTCTTTTGTCTCAGCTTGGATCGAGGCCCCATACCAGGCTCGACCTTTTTCTATTCGGATCTGGCTCGAGACACAATCGGGTTTGAGGCAGTGGACTAGACCCAGACTCGGGCCCATTTGGCATCCCTACTATTAAATGATAATTTTCGAGTAATGTTTAAATACATAAATTTTGAAACAAACATAATTTTAATGGATTTTTTTGGAATATTATAAAGAGTTAATTGCAAAAAAAACCTCAATTTTTTGTCAATTTTTAATTATAGCCTAAACTTTAAAAATATTAATAAAATGCTCAAATTTTTAATTTTTTTTAAATTCTAGTTTAAACTTTAAAAAATGACGATAAAATATTCAAACATTCAATTTTTTTCAATTTTAGCCCCACATTATCTGTTATTTTCTCGATGCTCTCAACATTTTATTTTCTATTTGTTCTTTTGACGCCTCAAACTTCTATCTCATTACAGCATACTGCACCAGTAAACTTTTCATTTTTAGTTCATTCTCCTAAAGCCTTTAATATCAGGGCGTCAGAGCTGCGTAAGCTGAAAATCGAAGGGTGAGGACGTCAAGAAAACAAATTGAAAACGAAAGGAAAAAACTAAAATCAAAACGTAAAGTCGTTGTAGCTGCATAATCTGATTCAGGTTATTTTAAACAATGACGTTTTTTTAATTGTGATTAAACGGCATCATTTTATCAATGTTCATTTGTTGTATTAATTTTAGCTAACGTGTATTAATAGTTAAGGTTTCTAAAACACGCAGTAAGTCACGTCAACAAACTTAACAGAAATACTAACATTGAGATATAATTAAAAAAATTGAAAGTTTAAACATTTTATTTGTTACTTTTTGAAGTTCGGACAATTTAAAAAAATTGAAAGTTTGGATATTTTATTACTACTTTTTAAAGTTTAAGCTATAACTAAAAAATTAAAAAATTAAGTTTATTTGATAATTAACCTATTATAAATGATATGTAGAGATTAGGCTCACAGGATTCACGGTTAAAGAGTTCCATGTAGGTAGCTAGAATCCAAAAAATGACGTGTTCTCTATGGACATACTGAAAGGCGTGAATTAGGTATGTGTCTACTCTAGAACATTTTGAGTCCTGAATGTTCAGAAATGAACCTACTATGGACTTATTGAAACGCGTGAATCAGGTATGTGTCTACTCTAGAACATTTGAGTCCTGAATGTTCAGAAATGAACCCTACATTGTACATTCCATTCCCTAATCTTTTAGTCTGTGGGATTTGTCTTCACTGACCAAGTGGCCGTCTAACATAGAACATAGCCTGCAACTAACCCTCTTACATAGAACATTGGTTTCATCTTTTTAAGGTTGTTTTTTTGCATCTCATCAACAATTTGTCATATACAATTTGATTTAGCCAAAGCTGAATTTTGGCTAAGGGATAGAGAGGAAAATGCAAAATCCGAATATAGTAAATGGAACTATAGTTTTAGGCCAACATGAATGTGTTGCCTGGTATAGTTTTAGCCTAAGTAACCAGACACCAAGGCCTTATGCTTCTGATGTTCCAAGAGGGTGATTTAGAATGGAAAGTACTTCCCAAATTGTTTAATCTTTCACAATTGAAAAACAAAATTTATCAATTTGGTAAGTGTTTTTGAAAGAACTGAGCAAGTAGGTCTCCAAAGTCCAAAGTCTAGACCAATCGATCGAGTCTCGTATACATTAAGCCTAGTATTTTAACTAGTCCATGACGTTTTTTGCGTAGAAAACGTGGCAGATGACATTGATGTTTCAACTTATTGCAAAATTTTGCAAGAAATAGTGAAAGGGGTTTGAATATTGACATAAAGCTTTCTTAAATGTAAAACCCCTTTCACTATTTCTGCTCAATCTTATGGTTCAATATGCCATCAACGACAACAGTAACAATAACATTTGGTAAAAAACTCGTTAATACGAAATATGAAAAAGTCTAGTAGTATGCAATCTTACCTTTAACTAATAAAGGGATTGTTTTCAAATGAGTGACATGAAGAGGGGTTAATGTGTCACCGTTACATAGCAAATAGGTACAACTGACAATCCCTAATGATCGAATAACTGGAGACTTAGCTCTTATTTATTTAGTTTAAAAAATAACGTTATCTTAATTTGAACATGAAGAGTCAATGAGAGAGATCTCTGGCTGCAATTAGTGAATGACTCAGTAGATTTTACTGCATCAAGAGCCAAATGTCATCATGCCATGGAGATTAATGACTTCTCGGCTTTCTTTTGGTCAAATTTCCTAGGCCCCTTTTTATTAGTAATTCTATCCATTTTAAACCACCTAAATACGAATAAATAACAAAAACAAAAATTTGGTATAATTCCCGTTAAATGCGAATTTAAGGAGGTCTATAATATGCAACTTTATTTTTAACTAATAGCAAAGCGAAAAAGCACCTTATTAAAATTTAAAAATAAACTCATATTATAACGTTAAAATTTAAATGCTGTCAATCATTAAGGCGTTTGATTAATATATTATTGAAAGTTCACATAAGCAGCCAAGGACTTAGATTATTTAATGAGCCAATGACTGACATGCACATATTAAACTAGTGATGATAGAGATCTGGACCTCCTGGTCCTTGTGATATATTTATATTTTAAGAATGCCCAATAATACGTCTTAATTAAGCATATTCGGATCTCGCTTTTAAAAAATGCTTCCACTTTTTAACAATTAATTAAAACTCTAATACTGTTTAAATATTTTAAACCTTAAATCTTTTATCTTACTGATTTAACTTTTTCAATGAGCTAGGTTGAGTTGACACGGTCCATGCTCAGCCTAGCTCGGCCAGTGGCTCGAAAAACTCAAGCTAAAATCGAGTCAGATCCCGAGTCATATATGTTTTATTCTAATCTATACTACTAACTTAAAGTTAGTTCGTCTATAATCATCTAACCATCTAACAAGTATATTTAAGTACTTGTAACTTAAGTTCAAAATGTATATCTGACCTAAGTTCAAATATATTATTTAGTTTTAGTAAGTTGGTATTAACGACAACTCAAAAAGGGCTGTCGTGCACTTTGGAAAGTGACATATGCAGAATCAAAATTCAAACTAATTAATTAATTTTAACTTCAATTAATAAGTACAACCCTTTCCAACGTTCGTATCCCTCTCCGTATCAATCCATCACACGTACGTAAAAGGGTTTCCCAAGTCTAGATAAATCCTCTACTGATGATTCATGCGTTGATTTATTTATAACGGTGATCGGTCATCTCATTGAATTCTGAAGGAGTCGGTAACAAGAAATGGATTGTCTAACTAACAAGCAACCATTATTCTTGCTTAGGAGACTAGACACCTGTAGCCCATTTTACAATTTAGACTACTAATATAACACCAAAATTTAAGTTTTACGTAAAATAATTAGTTAATGTTAGAAGCCACTAGGATCAATTCAACCCTATTGTCAACACTTAATAATTTTGTTGATATTTTCCTATAACGGTGGACAACAATTAATTGTATTTTATCGATTTTAAATAATTTATCGATTAAGTTACGTAATTTGATCCGAATAAAGATAACAAAGTGACTAAATAAATGATCTAGATTAATAGGCTAAATTTCATGAGAAAAATAGACCCCGATCGGTATAGACCGGACTCATATCAAACCTGTGATGGAGAAGCCCAAATAAAAGCTATATATAGAAGTTTAAGATCTCCTGTAACTATTATAACAAATTGTGAACATACGGATACTCTGATCCAGGCAGTTGTTCTCGTATATAGAAAGCTACAGAAAAGCTTTGACGTATTGCGGTGAGCAACTCTTGTGAAAGTCTCGGTAAATTCACGCTTGTTTCGGCTTTGAAAAGTTCGTTCGAAGTTATATAACCGAAATCAAGTATTTTCACATTTCTTCGTTATTTTCCTCTCACATTCGATCTGGAGTATGTAACTAAAACCGATGTTACTTGTTACAAATTTAACTTAATTCAAAAAAAATTTAACTTTAGGGATAAATGGTGAATTAATAGGTGCGAATGCGATTAGAGAGCATGGAATTATATTTAATTTTTGTGCTATAAATTGTTATATTCCTATCAACAACATCACAGCAACTAGCCCTGTCACTTGCCTCCACGTAACACAATGCAGCTCCATCATCCCCTTGTCTCTTTCAGTTTGTTGTTCTTGCAGACACAATCTATCATCATTGATCTTTAATGGTGGATTCCTAAAATGGGAAGAAGTTGGTTCGACAACTCTAGCCTTGAATGACATAAATTACTGTATTATTGTTTTTCTTGATAATGTGAGCAAAAGTGAGATAGAACATGTAGAACAAGCCACGCATTTCAATTAGATTTTGAATGCTTCCTACTGTGACGAGTTGTCAAACAATTACATATTAGCGGGCAAACGACTGTTACTAGTGCAGACTAGGCATGATTTTATACTTTAAAGAAAAAGAAGAAGAGGAGGAAACATCGTGATCTAGCTATGATCAACATCTTTAATGAGATTTTGAATGCTTAACTATAGAAATTCTTGATATTTGTATCTTTTATAAAAGAAAAATTCACAGTTTATTTTTGTTTTTTTTGTCTAGACCAGGGTATCCGCCGGCGGACCCAGTGACTAATCCCCTCGCTGGTTTGTAGATACCTCACAGGATGGGACAGCTGGCCTAAGGATTTAAAGTTACTTCATACTCAAAGCCAAGGATCGAACCCCTGACTTTTGGTTAAGGATGGATGTACATTGAATACTAATGTTTAAAAAACTAAACCGAATTGGGTGAAAATTTTGAATCGTTTAATTTTTCAATTTGATTTTCAAATTTTTATTTTGATTTTTTTAATTACTTTTGTTGTTAAAAATTGATCAATTTATTAATTAATTAGTCAATTTTTGTAAATTAACAAGTTTTTATAAGCTAAAATAAATAAATTAATTTTCATTTAATAATCTCATTTTTAATTAAACTTTCTTCGATGAGTAAGGACAATCTCTTTCAATCATATTTCAAATTCTTTAATTTTATTTAGTCTTTAGTCGGTTTTAAAAATGGTCCAATATCGGTTAAATCTTTTAAACTTTAAACCTCTCGTCTTACCGATTTAATTTCTAATCCGATTTTTAAAACATTGTTGAATACATTACAGATATAAACAACCATACACCAACTACAAGGACAAATATTTTAATTCTGGTTTGCTTACTTTTCAACTAATACAAATTAATACATATAGACATCAAACTTCTATACAAAATAGAAGTTTCTATACATTAATAATTTAAACTTGGCATAACATGAAAACAAAAACCCTAATTAAATAATCATGTGCATTATTGCTTAACAAATTACAATAAGACATATATACATATTTTTCTCTTTACAAGATATTCAATTTTATCTTGTGTCTTGGCTATTTTTATCATATCCATGCAACTAACAATAATTGATAAAATTGTAAACTAGTTTTGAGGGGCTGACCTATACACGATCAGTTGAGATTCTACCTTATCCCCAATATAAGTATAATATTCCCAAGTGAATCCTTATCACTCATAAAATGTCCAAAAATAAATCAACTTTGGGATTCATGATTCATATCCCAAAAATAGAGGGTACTGAAAACCTTTAATATCCATATTAGAGGCACTATTGGATTTGAAAATCATTTTTATATTAAAAAGTCTTCTCCTTACCTGAATTTAAATAAAGCCTTGAGATTTGTGAAGCATTTAAGCTATGATTTTAAATTATCCAATTTTTTAAAAATTTTCAATTCAGTACCTAAATTTTTAAAATTTTCAATTAAGTGATCAAGTTTTCATAACTTTAGCAACTTAGTTTAAAACATTACTTCAATTCAGTACCGAAGAGTTATTGTTGAGTTTGATTATCAAGAAGTGGTGACTCTGGTGCTGACTTCTTGCCTCCATTCTCACCCTATGTTTCTTCTGGTTGAGGACATCAGGACGTTACTTGCAAGAGATTGGTGTTACTCTCTCCAACATATTTTTCGTGAAGCTAATCAATGTGCGGACTTCCTCGCTAAGCAGGATTCCTCATCTATAACTCGATGGTCCCTTTGGGAGAACCCAACTCTAGGATTACGACTGTTACTTTAGAATGATCAGAGATCAGTGGCCATCTTAAAGCGTTAGTCCTCTCTAGTTTCTTTTCTCCGGTTAAACTAAAAAAAATATTAATTACTCAATTAAAAAATTTAAATGCTTAAATACTAAATTGAAAAAATTATAAAAAATTGGACACTTTAAAATTTATTAGTCTTATATTAAAAATTCAAGTCCATCAAAAATCTATATAATTTTCTTCTTATAAATCCATCGAATTGGTTTATTTTTAGTTTCATATCGAAGATCATTGCATAAATTGGGAATTTTTTTATCAATTAAGTATTCATTTCAAGTATCTTTACATCTTCAATTGCAACATGCATGTTCTAGTACATTTTTTTCACCGTTTAAATAGTAACCACCGACAGGTCTATAATTGTGTTCTAGAACCATTAATGAGTCGTCCATAATCATTGAAAAGGATTACACACTCTCTCTCTCTCTCTCTCTCCCCCCCCTCTCTTTTCAATTAATGTTTTCTCAGAAGAGAAATAATACACAGCATCCTAAGTTTCTGAAAGTCGAAAAATTATCCCTTTGAAAGTTCTCGTATGATTACGACAAATGCCACTTGGACCAGGACCTCTATGATCAATGAAGACAGCTTGGTAGCTAGAGACAAGACAAGGACGAGTGCGTTGCCGGAAAGGAACATGTACACGCACTCTTTACCTCCAAAAGTCATTAAGCCTTGCACTTAAAAGGTGGTATCGCCCATCCAGCCGCCCCCACACCAGACCCCAGCCTGATTTATTGAGCCTAACTCTATAGGATGTGGGGAATAGTTCAAGATTGTAACTAAACAAGTAGATATATAATTAGTGTAGCTAGCTAGGGTTCTTTGTCTTGATGCTATTCATATAGAAGTATGAAAGAAACATATAGAACCGCAGAAGAAACACATGACTAGCGAGTTTTGTCTGGCTGATAATAAATCGGAACAGGTTTTGGTGTACAGGCGGCTCAGCCTGCTCTAGGCCGCCTTGGAGCGTTTCAACATTAGTCAATCGATGTGGTCGCCAACTTATAAGACAAAGGCTCCATTTGGCGGACTTTTCTACTCCGCAAAACTTTACTCTTTGTTTTGTTTTCGCCTTCCTGATGTTATTATCCATTTATCCTTCGGAATCCTTGAATAATTCAATTTTATAATTTCGTTTTTAACTTTTCGGTTTGATTTATTTTTTGGTTTAATTTATTTTAATAATTTTTATTGTTAAAAACTGATTAATTTATTAATTAACAAGTTTTTATAAATTAAAATAAATTAATTATTTTTTATTTAACAATATTTTTTAATTAAACTTCAAATAATTTAATTAATAAGCATAATTTCTTTTAATTATACGTTAAAAATTTCAATTTAATTCATTTTTTGGCCAGTTTTATGATGATTTAATACCAATTGAACTTTTAACCCTTAAATTTATTGTCTTACAAATTGAACTTGTGGTTCGGTTTTTAAAATATTGATAAAATAACTCGAGTTCATTAATTTTGAAGTGTCAGTTAAATCCATTTTTTATGTAAAAAGGTTAGATTGTATTAAATTTTATTAGTGTTTGAAACCTTTTGTCAATATTCATGATTGATAGAATGTTGAATATTCTACAAGAAATTAAAGAACTGGGACCTATCGAAACACGTTTCTGAATTCTAAGCCGTCTTGGAGGGTTCTAATTAATTTAGTCAATAAGGTAGTTGCTGTATTCTTAAAGGCACAAGCACGTCCTCCATCTGCCGGATTTATCTACTTTACATCTTTTCATTACTTTTCTTTGCCTTTTGTTTCTTTATAGCATGCTTTATCTATAAAATTTAATGCATAGTTCATAAATCCAAAGGGAGTGGATCAAATGGGCATCAATCAATCATATTTTTGTCCCAAAACGACATTATTTTAGATATATTTACATATAAAACAATGTCGCTTTAGAGCAAAAAAAAGATTGAAAATAGTTTAAGTGAAACGGAGCATTTGAACCCAATCAAAAAGAGTAGTGTAGTTACTAAAGAAAAGAGTCCCTCCTTCGTATTTATTTATTTAATAAATTAAATTTGTAATATTAAAATAAATCCAATATGGCCTTAATTTTAATATCCCACATTCCAATAAAATTTATTTATTTATTTAGGTCTTTTTATTAGTTAAAAATAAAAATATGTATTATTAACTATTTTCTAATTAAATATTTTAATGAAATTTTTAGGTGGTGTTACCGTTATTGTTATTTTTATAGGAAGCAGATGGGTCTCTCCTTTTTTTTGCCCTTCCCACGAGATATTTTAGGAAGATTTTAATTATAAAAAGACACTTTTAAATCATACATATTTAAATTAATTCTCACTAGAACCAAGTAAGTCTTTCATAAAAGGCAAAACTCTGATTCTAAATCTTAAATAATTACATACATACGGACAGCTTAATCCCACGACCTCACTTAAAGTAAAAGAGTCACTTATCAAATCTCCTACGCCCTTGAGTTAGTTACTCTCTCTTCTCTTGATTCTCAGATTATCATCGGTAGTAATAGCAATACTATACACAATTACACGTGTTGTTGACAGTATTCTCGTGAGTTTCGCGAAACGATGGCCGGACTTGACGGCTCGAATATTGAATCAATGATTAATCTTTTTTAAAGCACATGTCCCCACTCCCGCGTCCCAAGACACACGTAGTTTTCGGATAAACTCGTCTTACGTTAAAAATTTCTCAGTTTGGTCTTTCGTATCAAAAGAGCCGAGCAGCTGACCAATCAAGAGTGGTAACATGTTGTGGAATCAACTACAAACGAAAGAACAGATGTAGCCTTTGAAGACAAGAAAAAAGAAGAAGAAGATGCTTGAATGTTACAATTGGTGTTTTCTGAATTTTGAAGTGAAATGCAAAATTGAACGGTAGATTCATCCATTTCTGGTCTTGAAAGAAACCAATTCACTAGTGCCCATGCTTGCGGGAGCTGCCGGTTGAAGATCGACGGCAACTTGATGTTATTGATGATGAATACATTATATGGTGATTGTCTCCATATTTAGTTTGGTTGATAGTTTTTTAATGAATAATTTTCCAATTTAAAAAAAAAATTATGATTAAAAAAATGTTTAGATATTTTCTCTGAACTATGATTTAAAAAAAAAAGGTTTACTACAAATAATGTTTTTTTTGCTTTTTTAAAATTTTACTAACTATTTTTGATTAATAATATAATTTTTAAAATATTTTTCTTATTGTTTCTAAAACTATTTTGGGAGTTCACGGGGCTATTTTTATTATAAAAAAACACAATGTAGAATGTTTGGTTAATTTTCAAAACCATAATTTGGTAAAAGTAATCCTTAAGTGGAGAAAAAGAAATTTAGGGGTGCTTGGTTAATGAGAGGAATGACTCGTTAAGTGTCACACATGTAACACATATATATTTTTTAAATTAAATTTAATTAAAATTTAATTAATTAATTAAAATATAATTAAATGATTAAATGATTAATTAAATTATAATTGATTAATTAAAATATACAAAATTTTATTTTTCAATATTTTTAATAAACTTACCACTATCAATAGAAATGGTAATCATTCATTTCTCTTAATCAATCATTACAATTATAATGTTTATATCTATTCTCGTTCCTCATTATATCCATTCTTATTCTTATTACCATTCTCTCATATGAACCAACCGCCCCCTATAGTATAAACATCACTATGTTACATCTTTTTTTCAGGTCATTAATTGTATACAGACTTTCCTTACTCTTCCCTTTATGTTTTACAAAGAGATTGTTTCTGTTACTCGAATCGTAACTTTTTAATCACAAATGAGTAACCTTAGTAGTTGCTCCAAGTCCAAAGCTTGCCCTCTAATTTTCATATACATACATTAATCAATTATTCAATAAGTTTGCAATTTTATTGATTAATCTAATATCATCTTTTGGCATTACTATCAAATAGTTGAAATGTTTTTTTCATTCAAAACGTTTTATTCATAGTACTTCTAAACATAGACAAATTCAAAGAGACTCTTAATCACACTTGCCAACCTTGCACATTTAATTTGGGCATCATTTTCCACAAGTATCCAACCATATAAAATCGAAAACTTATAAGACTTAGATGACGAATATTCCACATTGATAACCACTATCTCCTCTAATTAAATTTTATATTTAATGGATTATGAGAAAGGAATTGATTATTTGTTCCTGTTATCTTGTGCCTACTCTGTTTATAAATATCTATCAATCCATCCAATAAATAGGACAGAGAAAAATTGGATGGATAGATGCTTACAGAATATGATAGACACAAGGTACAGGACCTCAATGCAAACTAGTAATTTGACTTTGGCGAATCTTTTGTTAACCCAAGAATACTTGCAGAATTGTACCGTTGAGGACAATAGATTAAAAGGAAATTATTGATAATTTGACATACGTGTCCATATATTTATATATATATGTTTGTTGCTTGACATATACATTAGTCATCAACACTAGGCGAGATATTAGTGATTAGAAGTTACTATCAATCAATTCAAGTTTCGTCGGTAGAAATTTGTCCGAAACTTTAGACTTGATATAGATGGGAGGGGAATTGAACAGAAGTGAAATGTGATCTAACATCAACTTTAAGTAATAACAATATGATTTTTGTTAACACAGCAGTGGCTGTTTGAGATGATGATCAACTGAAACTGCTGTCAAAATCAGATGATGCACAATTAGCTGTGTATACATTACAAAGTAGTGAGTTGATCAATCGTAAGTAGGGAATCAAATAAAAACAGCACGCTGTACAACAACTCTTAAAACGGCTCTAGATTTTAATTTGCTACAATAAGAGGAAAAAAGCTAAAGTCCAGACACAGTCACAGATGTAGTTGTAGGGTTAGGTGAAGATGACCACAGATTCTTCTAGGAGCCATCATTGCCTAATTTGAAGTCTTAGGAAATGATAAGTAGTTGACAGCAAAGAAATCAGCAAAAACCATAAATGTATAGTCTAATTAGCAACAGGTAAAGTACTCCTTTATGATCGAAAGATCATGTATTCGAGTCGCAGAAATAATTTTTTTGTAAAATATAAAGTAAAAATTACGTATAATTGATAATTCTCTTCCGATTCTTATAAAGCAGAGAGTCTTATGCACTAATTTTTGCACCCCGTACTCTTTTTTTATTTCATAAATTGTATCATGATTTGGATTACTTTTTCACATATTTTGCCTCTCGGTTACTCTATGATTCTCTCATTATTGCAGGCCCTGACAAGGACTCGCATGTGGCTTCACCTTCACTTTCTATTCTTTTGTTTTTTCTTCGTAAAAAGTTTGCTGTCTTCCACTAGCTAGCCAGCCACCCTGCCTTGGCCTTGCCTGTCTTGAATCTTCCGCCTTCTACGTGGATAATAGAGAGCAAATGGTTGGTAAATTCTGAGATAATAGTAAATTATGTGATCCCATCTAAATTTCCTCAGGACCCAACGACTCCCCATTCTCTAATGTTCTTCACATCCTGTACCCAACTTAAGACTTTTAAGAGGTGTTTCATCACACGGCATTGACTGCTTAAACATGTCGATCTATCACCATCGAAATTTCAGTCTATCCTACTACTGGCTTTAATGGACTTTTTAATCTGTTCTGCATCCAACCCCTTTTACACTTTATTACCTCTCCTCTTATACGCAAAATGTGAAATAAAGAACATAGAAGTATTCCAATGTGGCCATAAAATTCTCAAGTAAGGTATGCATACTACCGATAATTATGCTCAAATCTTTGTAATTACTCGTAATACACGGCAATCATATGCGAAATATCGCATGAACAACAATCTGTTATTACCTTAACTTGTGTTAATATATGACTGTTATTTAAAAGGGAGCTTTCTTCAACATCCTAGCGTTGTAATACCCAAATTTAACTCTTTAATGAAGCGTAATATTGATGTTGACTTCCAAGCAAAGATACAGTTCTGGGTTGGAGAGAGTAGCAACTGGGGAGGTTACAACTCCTAAAGCCATGTGCAAGCCATTACTCTTTGATCTTTTGTAAAGCCGATATATATGTGGATACGAACTGGTTGGTACAAAAATTTATGACCCACGTATCAAAATCGTTCAAATTTGTGATGTAAACGGAAATACGACATTTAGGATAAGACAAAGACATGTTTCGAAGTGGGGAAGCTTCCTTGGTTAGAACTTAGAACACACAAACAGAGCGGATTCATAACGAGCTTCCTCTGTACATAATTTGACTATGATTATGTAACAACGAAGACATCCAGATGGTCCAATGAAAGCAGCAAAGTAGTGGGGACATTGTTCATGTTCGAAAGAACGAACTTGCATTATTATTTCTTGCACGAAATGGAATTTTGACACAAGTTACCTATAATTCATTCTCTGTGACTTTTTTCCCTGTTCTTTTATCCTTTTCTCTTTTGAACTTTCCTTTTTTGTTTTTGTAACTCAAAGAAACTGCAAAAGCTGGAGTGACTCTTGATTGTAATTCACATGCCAACTCATAATGAACAATGTCACAAACCCACATGCAACTCCATATCTGTATATGCATAGATATATTAATCCAAGTCAAAGTAAGAAAACTGATTAAAGAAATGACTTGGATCATCAGACACTCGGAACGAGGGGAAGGTGCCTAGATGCCCCTAAGCGTGTTCTCTTACCTAAAGACACTACATGTGTTCTTAGTTGAATATTAGCAAGTTGTCTCTGATGAGTCGACTCGTTTTCTTCTAAATCTGATTAACCGAGTCATCAGTTATGTGCATCTTTGGTCTTTCACGTGTTTATACAATTCAATGCCTTGACTTTGTTTCTGTACTTTTTTATAATTCCACCATTGCAATTTGCCTGGAAGTTCGTGGAGCTCAATTTATGGGATTCTTCACCCCCTCACTTCTTTGTCTCTTTCAATGTCTACCTCAATATCTTATATACATATATGTCTCCTTCAAAATCATTTGATCAGATACATAGAAAACACTCTTGCAAATATGAAAGGAACATTATACATACATTTGGAACCTATTTCTTCTTATTTGTAGTGATGGAAACAATGGAGTTTTTGAATAAATTAAAGTAATGACTTTGAAATGGTATTATCATATTCGATTGCTTCCTAACAATGTATCATGTGTGCTCTTATATTTAATGAGTAGTTGGAGATTAGTTCTCAGCAGAAATTTGGAATCCAAGATATGAATTAGCCAGCTAAAGAAAACCGATTGTTGTATTATTCAAAGACCAATCACCTTCGAAAAAAGACTAAAAAATAAATAAACAAAGCCAGCTTAGGACGCTCCACTCATTTACTCTAATTGAACTGGTCCCTAATGACAGCTACCTCTTAACGACTATCTTCGCTATAAATGCGCATATTTCATGCATGCTTAACTCATCTTCTTAACCAAACCACTACACCTCACTCTCCGGTGAAGTGAAGAAAGAACCTGTCAAAGTCTGCAGGGATTGGCGATTCAGGGGAAAGCATCCGGTCACCGATGACAAATTCCCGTGGCGGCCCCGCCAGGGATCGTCTCTGGCCTCACAAAATGGCCATGGCTTTGGCTGTTCTCTTTGTTGCTAGTAGTGTAAGCTTGGTGTCTGGTGATGCTTATCCTTATTCATCTCCACCTCCACCACCTTATGAGTACAAATCACCACCTCCACCTCCTTATGAGTACAAATCTCCTCCACCACCGTCCCCATCTCCTCCTCCGTATGAATATAAGTCACCACCACCGCCATCTCCATCACCTCCTCCTCCATACGAATATAAGTCACCACCTCCTCCTTCACCCTCACCACCTTACGAGTACAAATCTCCACCACCACCTCCTTATGAGTACAAATCTCCTCCACCACCGTCCCCATCTCCTCCTCCGTATGAATATAAGTCACCACCACCGCCATCTCCATCACCTCCTCCTCCATACGAATATAAGTCACCACCTCCTCCTTCACCCTCACCACGGCCACCTTATTATTATAAGTCTCCCCCACCACCCTCACCATCTCCCTCACCTCCTTACTACTACAAGTCACCACCACCACCATCTCCATCACCACCACCTCCCTACTACTACAAATCTCCCCCACCACCCTCACCTTTACCACCACCTTACTACTATAAGTCCCCTCCACCACCCTCTCCTTCACCGCCACCACCTTACTACTATAAATCTCCTCCACCACCCTCACCATCTCCTCTACCTCCTTACTATTACAAGTCCCCACCACCACCATCGCCATCTCCACCACCACCATACTACTATAAATCACCCCCACCTCCCTCACCGTATCCTCCTCCACCTTATTATTACAAATCTCCACCACCACCACCACCTAAGGCTTATCCTCCCCCGTATTACTACAACTCTCCACCACCACCACCTAAGGCTTATCCTCCCCCATATTACTACAAGTCTCCACCACCACCTCCAAAAGCTTATCCTCCCCCATATTATTACACTTCTCCACCGCCACCTGCTCACCCCCATCCCCATCCTTTGATCGTTAAAGTTGTGGGAAAAGTCTACTGCTACAGGTGCTACGACTGGGGATATCCAATCAAGTCACACGACAAGAAGCATCTCAAAGGTAGGGACCTCTATGGTCGTTGACTTTTATTCAACACAATATTAGTTTCATTGAATTATTGTTTTCATTTCACCAACTTAATTGATTTCCTTGGGCATAAAAAAATGGTTTATCTGAATATATAATGGCCCTAGAAGTTAGAACAACATTTAATGTGATATTTTAAGACACAGTTTGAAACTTTGGACTTATCAGGGCTACTTCTGTTTTTAAGATAAAAGGGCTGCCAAGTCAAGGTTAGGCATAGGAGTTTGATTGCATACTGAAGGAAATTTTCTACTAACTAATTATGTTGACGGTGTGATGATATTATTAGACAAAGACATGACACTGTCCCCAATTCCTTTTTGTTCTACATAGTAGAAAAGGGTGTGTGTAGAAGTGAGAAGGGTAACTTGGTCTTCTTGAATTTAGAAGTGGTCCAATTACATCCTTAAGTTCACCTTAGTTAGTTGGTACATTAAGATTAGTTATTGGCGTCTAAGAACAATAATACTAATTAAGATGATTGGTGAAATTGGCAGGTGCCGTAGTGGAGGTGACATGCGAGGTGGGTAGCAAGGTTGTCAAGGCCTATGGCACCACTAAGATCAACGGCAAATACAGCATCGAAGTAGAGGGCTTTAGTTACGAAAAATACGGCGTTGAGGCTTGCACCGCCAAACTCCACGCTGCTCCCAAGGATTCCCCATGCAATATTCCAACCAAATTGCACATGGGTGATACGGGTGCCCATCTCAAGATTAAGTCCAAGACCAAGTACGAGGTTGTCCTCCAGGCCAAGCCATTCGCTTATGCCCCCAAGAAACCTTACGAGGAATGCTCCAAGCCCAAGCCCAAGCCCCACCCCCACCCGTCCCCTGCACCTTATTACTACCCTTCCCCACCTCCCCCGACATACCTCTACAAGTCACCTCCACCACCACCATACGTTTATAAGTCACCACCTCCTCCTCCACCAACTTACATCTACAAGTCTCCTCCACCACCACCCTACGTCTATAAATCACCTCCTCCTCCTCCTTACATCTATAAGTCCCCACCACCTCCTCCATACGTCTACAAGTCACCTCCACCTCCTCCATACATCTATAAGTCCCCACCTCCTCCTCCATATATCTACAAGTCACCTCCACCTCCTCCATATATTTACAAATCTCCACCTCCACCTTCCCCTTCACCACTCCCGCCTTACATATACAAGTCACCACCTCCTCCACCATATATTTACACGTCACCACCACCACCACCTTACGTGTACAAGTCCCCACCACCACCACCATATATTTACAAATCTCCACCTCCACCTTCCCCTTCACCACTCCCGCCTTACATATACAAGTCACCACCTCCTCC
>JAOSBL010000005.1:8385548-8400006 GCA_027568915.1 Erythroxylum roraimae
AAATCAGCATCTTACAATAACGACAAACAATCATGGATACAGGTACACAAATCTTTCGATCCGATAAATGATTTACAGTTTTGGCCAAGCATTTTCAGATTGATGTTAGTGAACTAATGTTTATTGGGCGTGAGTATTTTGATGCACCATATTTAAGACGTGCGGAGATATTCTCACATGATAAGATGGAGCTTCGAGATCCTCGGACACGTACTGCAGTCAAGTTCAGGTTCTCAGCAGGGGCTTCTAGTTCTGCACTTGCCGAATCAAGTAAGGAAGAAGACACACCAAGGGATTGAGAAAAAGTATACACATTGATGGCTAACACTTACAACAAGACACAACAGCAACTTAATCAGATGAATCAACAAACACAATTGATAGCCCGTCAACAGCGAAAGTTGGAAAAGAAAATCCACAAGGCTTGAGAGATGCAAGGACTTCGCGTGCCATCTCCACCTCCATCGCCTCCACCCTCTTCATAAGTTATCCAAAATTCCTCATTTGTAGTTTTTGTTTTGTGTATTTATTTCTTTGATGTTTCTAATTCTTTTATTACCATGCATCAGCATTTATTTTGCGGTGTGTTATTTGGTTTTAGTAATTGTGGTGTTTGTTTGTACTATATTATGTTGTATATTAGGTTAGGAGTTGTTGTCTTTAAATTCTATCATAATAGGAATAGGATTGAGTGATATGCTTCAAGATTGAATTAGGCTACTCTTTTGGAGCATTGGGACTGATTCTTTGTAAAAAGCCTTCATTTTAAATTCCAAATCATGTTAGTCTGTGGTGATTCTTAACATAAATGTTGTTTTTTTCCTAAGATAGTTTAAGTGGGTTCCTTTGTGTCTGTACTTTCAGAGCACATTACATGTAGTTGTTAATGTTAGCTATGTTTCTTGATTATTGCGAAAAAGAAAGGAAAAAATGAGAAAAAATAAAAAAAGGGAAAAGAATGACATATGGTAGCAATTACATACAACTGTTAATGTTAGCTGTGTTTCTTGATTATTGTGAAAAGGAAAAAAAAAGAGACAAAAACAAAAGAACAAGGAAAAAATTGAGATATAGTAGCAATTATATGCAGATGTTAATATTAGTTGTGTTTGTTGATTATTGTGAAAAGAAAGGAAAAAAAGAGGAAAAAGAAAAGAAAAAGGAAAAGAATGAAATATGGCAACAACAAAGAGTGGAAAAAAAAACACAGAAGAAAGAAAAGAAAAAGAATGAGATATAGCAGCAACAAGAAGTGGGGAATAATTATTGATATCCATTCATATGTTTCAGAAATCATTTTGTGTCATTTTGCATATTTAGCACTCTACGAGTTTGTGATGAGCCCTGAAATCTCTTTCACATACCTTAAGGCCTATTTCCATTATAACCCTCAACAAAATCCTTTTGGTCTATTTCTGCATGCAGCAACTTTGGAGAATAATTGATATATTTGCAAGCCTATTGTACTGTAATTCTCTACAAGGAGTGCAGAAAGTGATGTATTTTGTTACATAAATTCAAATTATGAGTGGTTAAATACTTTGTGGGAGTTTTTCTTGAATTATTTATGGAACTCTCGCTCTTTTAGATGTAATTATAAATGTTTAGCGATATTTGTTGTGCTTAAACTAGTTCATAAATAATTAGAAAATATTAATGCTACTATATTCGGAAGAATAGTTAACAATTAAGGATAACAAAAGTAATAATTAAATGTAAATAATTACGAAATAATTGAGAAATTAATAATGTGTCATGCATGTTAATTATTTAATAAATATGTTTTGAAGTTATACAGGTGTTAATTGATTGTTAAGAATATAAATTTTGAGACGCTGATGTGGCCCTGAAAATACATAATTTAAATTAAAATAGGGACCAAAATTTTACAGTTATTATAATTTTATCGATTAATTATATATATTATATATGTAATAATGTTATGATACATGTTTACTATTTTTTTCATGCTATAATTTAAATATAGCTATATTTAAATAATTTTCAATGAATTTTAATTTTTAGACACAAAAGTAGCACTGAAAATACGCAATTTAAATTAAAATAGGGAAAATGTATGATTAATAGCGATTATAATATAATAGTTAATGAAATAATTTTGATATGATTAATAGTGATTATAATATAATCGACTAATTATATAAACTATATATATAATAAGGTGATTATACATGTTTAGAATTAAATAATGAATAAAAATAAACTATTTAAATGTACTTAAAGCATGGCTAAATAATTAATTTTGATATAATAAATAGTTATAAGAGTATAATAAACTAATTCAATTATTAATAATAATTATTGAAATATAATTAATGATATGATTTATTAAAATAAAGTTATTTTATTAACTTGTTAGTATTAATATTAGGCATATATGTTAGTGTATTAATAATTATTGTTAATAATTATTAATTATTATCTAGTTTATATTACTAAATATTTTTTCATGGCATGATTTCAATGTACTTAAGTAATTGTTAATGAATTCATCAACTAATTAAATTTGATATAATTAATAGTTATTAGCATTGATTTTAATTTAATAGTAGTCACAGGTGTGACTTAAATAAGTCACACCCCTGACTCAAATCCAGTTGTAGTCACGAGTGCCGTGACTCAATCACGGGTGTGAGTCCACAGGTGTGACCTATTATATATAATATTTTTTAAATTACTATATATATAATAATAACCAGTTTATAAAAATTCGAATTATTTTAACACCGTGACTATACGGCAATCTTAAGTGAGAAGCATTTATATTAAATTTCAATCACGCACCCGTGACTCCACTATATATATAAAATATTTTTTAAAATTATTATATATATAATAATAAACAGTTTATAAAATTTGAATTATTTTAACACGGTGACTATACAATAATCTTAAGTGAGGAGCATTTATATTAAATTTTTAAGCTTTTATTTTTTACTTCCCTTATCTACTGAGATCATATTATAATTTTGTTTTTAGTATTGAAATTTTGAACTTTGAATATTATACTTTACTAACATTATTATATATAAGATATATATAATAATGTTATTTAAAGATATCTGGTCTGAAATAATGAATAATAATAAACAGTTTATATTAATTCGAATTATTTTAATATACCTAAATATTATTAATTTCAATATAATGTAAATAAGCTTATACTTAAATTAGTGGTCAATATTAATATTTGGTAGATATGTAAGTGTGTTAATTACATTGTAATTATTATCAATTATTATATAGTTCATAGGACCGAAATTTTTTTCATCCTATTGAAACATAATTAATTTTGATGTGATTAATAGTTATTATAATATAATCAAATAATTATATTTAATATATATAATAATGTTATTATACATACATGTAAATCTTTATGAATTGTTAGTATATGAAATAAATTTGATGATTTATTTATCATTAAATAATCAAGAGAAAACGAACATTTTCATGAATACCGTGGATGAAGGATGACACTTTGATATTTCTGTTTCTGTGTTTTGAGGATAAAAATATCAGATGAGAGCAGTGAAATGATTTTTGAAGTTGGAAAACAAATAAAAACTCGCGAGTCGCGATCATTTTCGGAGAAGCACCTAGGAACTCACGATCGTGCAAGTGCACGATCGCAACTTCACAGAAGCATTTGTGACCTAACGATTGTGCAGGTGCACGATCCTGACTCTGAAGTTGTACAAAAGGAATACTCTGTCGAACAACTTTTCTTCTTTTTAGCATAACTTATTTTCCCCTTAGCTCCAAATGACATAGCATTTCAATCAACAGCCAAAATTTTACTTTCTAATTTTAAATTTTCACCTTTAGCATTGTAACTTACATATTTTGAATTAGTCACAATTAATAATGAGTAATATATAATTAAGTAAATGAGTACTAAAATATAATTAACTGATTAATTAGTGAATGTTAACATTTAAATAATCAATTAATCGTTCCAATACAAATTAAAAATCTGTGACTGATTTAATGTAAAATTAATTTAAATTTGATAGGAAAAAAACTTAATAATTAATAATTGTTAGATAATTAATATTTTATTCAATATAATTGATATATAATTTATTAACTATTTAAGCAACAATTAATAGATTGATTACTTATTAATGTTAATATTTGCTATATATCTTACTCCATTAATGATTATTGTTAATATTATTAATTGTTATATAATATATATATATATATTAGTGTTGATTAGAAGAAAAATAAATTTAGGAGGGGTGTCACGGGTGTGACATCTTAAGTCACACCGGTATAGTTAAATAATAGTTAAATAATTTATTTTGACATAATAAATATGTATACTTGTTAGTGAATATATAAAACTAATTAAGTTGGCCTCACAGAGCAGCTTAAGCTATTGTGGTGAAACGGTCACTTAACAATACTAACATTATTATATATAACATATATATAATAATGTTATTAAGCATATCTGGCCTGAAATAATGAATACTAATAAACAGTTTACATTAATTCGAATTATTTTAATATACTTAATTATTATTAATTTCGATATAATATAAATAAGCTCATACTTAAATAAGTGATCAATATTAATAATTGGTGGATATGTTACTGTATTAACAATCATCGTAATTATTATGTAGTTTATATGACTGAAATTTTTTTCATCCTATTAAAACAGAATTAATTTTGATAGGATTAATAGTTAGTATAATATAATAAATAAAATATATTTAATTTATATAATAATGTTATTATACATATTCAGTATATAGTTAGTTGATTAAGTAGTATATATTAATATTTGCTGCATTAATGATTGTTGTTAATATTATTAATTATTTATATATGTACTTAATTAGAAGAACGAGCGTCACGGGGTGTGACTTGACTCCACTATATGTATAATATTTTTTAAAATTACTCTATATATAATAATAAACAGTTTATAAAAATTCGAATTATTTTAAGACCTTGACTATACAGCAAACTTAAGTGAAAAACAATTATATTAAATTTTCAAGCTTTTATTTTTTACTTCCTTTATCGGCGGAGATCAGATTATAATTTTGTTTTTAGTATTAAAATTTAGAACTTTTAATATTATAATAATTGGGCTCAAGCCTAGATTTGACCCTACTAGGTAGCGAATTTAAGCCCAATCCACTAAATTTTTTAATTAAAAATATAAAAAAACGTTATTTTGTTTAGAAATGTTGAACTTCAGGTTAGGTCGACCTGGACAGCTCATGCTTAAGCTCAACCTGATCAGCCCTAGTTTTTATCCTTAATTAATGAGCTAAACTTGAATTAACTAGACTTTGAACTAAAAAATTAAAATATTGTCAAGCTTTAGGCTGAGCTCAGGCTTGGGCCACCGAGCCCAAGGTCAGCCGAGCCTTGACAAAATCCAGGCACAAATTGACCTCGTTTTATCCTCTACTTTTTTTAAGAAGCAAGGGCTGCTGGGTATTCTATTAGAGACAAAGTGGTCAACTTCTGGAAAAGCTAATTTGGGCTGCTCAGTGTTTGGTCAAATCTGACAAACGGGGAGTTCAGATATTACACGCGTTAGAAATAACATAAGCATATCATGGTCTTTTCTTAAATTAGTTTGATCTTTTTGAAAAATACTCATATATGATTATAATCTCTTTTAAGCAAATGTTCATTTATTAATATTACAAACCAACTTTACCTTATTCAAACTTGTAAAACCTCAAATATTTTAAAATTACATTAATTAATCGTAATTTTTATAAATTTGTGTAGGTTATTAATAAATAGTCTTTTTATATTAAAAATAAGCATGAAACCATATTAAATTTAATCCGACTAATAATGGACGAGTTAATCGCAAGACATCAATTAAAATCAACGTTTTAAAAGTCAGATCAAAAGTTAAATTGATAAAATAAAATATTGAAGGTTTGAAAAGTTCAATTCATATTGAGCTATCATATTATTGACTAAAAATTGAATAAAATTAAGAAATTTAAATCCAAAAATTTTAAAGTTTAATTAAAGATTTGTTAAATAAAAATCAATTAATTTATTTTAGTTTATAAGAACTTATTGATTACGAAAATTAACTGGTTGATTAATAAATTAATCAACAAAAGTTATTAAAGTAAATCAAACCGAAAAGTTTTTAAATTAAAAAAATTAAATAATTCAAGATTTTTACCGTTGAAACGGTCAAATTGTTTGATTTTTTAATAATTGGTTAAAAAATTCAATATAATTTAAAATATTTTCTAATTAAATATTAGATTTATAACATTAAATATTAGATTTATGTGAAATGTATGAATAAATTTCCTAATTAAATATTAGATTTATGAGAGCATTCTCCCGTAAAATTCTTAACATTTGACTTGAAATGTATGAATAAATTTTCTAATTAAATATTAGATTTATGACAATTATAAGAGTAGCTGCTGATCGACATCAAAGTAGGTGATAAAGTCGCTGGAAGATACGGAAATAATTGTCATAAATCTAATATTTAATTAGAAAATTTATTCATACATTTCAAGTCAAATGTTAAGAATTTTACGGGCGAATGCAGACTTCACCCTTTTGACTCTCCACGTTCTATGAAATTCTCCATCATCTAGAAATTGACCATCCTCGCAATGGTCCGGTCTTTAAGCTTATCCAGAATTTGACTTTTAAAATAAGGAAAAATGGATTAAGTTACAAAATATTTACTAAAAAGAAAAAAGCAAAATTTTCTCACAAAATTATCATATTATGTAATTTAGACAACGGTCAATGGTTCTATAAAGCCTAAAACAAGGGTCAATGGTTTCTTATAATTTCAGTAAAATTGGGTATTTTAATTTAAGAACTTTACTTAAAAAAGAAAGCGGTGTTTTAAAAATTAATTTATAAATTAAATCGATAAGATAAGAAGTTTAAGGTTTAAAAATATGGATGATAATGAGTCAGCTTTTACTATTTCTTAAGCTGACCTCACAAATTTTTTTAAATTTTTTTCTTAAAATTAAAAATAAAAAATAATATATTTTTAAATTGAATTCGAGCTTGGGCTGCTCAAATTTAGGCCTGTTAAAAACCCAATTCATCTATCATTTTGCTTAGCAAAATTAGATCTTCAGTTGGTCTAAACTTGAGCATATTCATGGGTCGACTAATTGAAAATACCTGAATATAAGTCATTGGAAAGGTTCATTGTCATTCTTATTTAAAAAGTTTAACCAGTATTAAACTGTCGATTATATATTAAATAACATTATAAAAAATTAATCAATTAATTAATAAACTTATAAAAGTTAACTAAAAAATTAAAAAATTTTATAATTAAATCGATAGAATCGAAATATTAAAGCGAAAAAACCAACGCAAAGAGACAGGGGAATGTAGAGATTTGGCCGTAAAAATTAAAATCACTAAATAATTTATGAAAATGATAGATTATAATTAATGACTATTTTTTATTTGTTAAAAGTAATTAAATAATCCCCTTAAATATCTGCGGTTTAGTTGGGCTGTCTTAATTGACCGGTTTCTTTCATTTTCCTCCCCTTTCTATCTCCGAATTAACAGTCAGAAAATTAATTAAAACAATAATTAACAAAGCAAAAGCGAATGGGTCAATTCTATTTCATTTGGTTTGCGATTGCCACCAAGAATCCACAAAGCTAAAGCCATTAATTTTCTCTTTTCGGAGATTTTCTCTCTCTGGAATCGAACCGATTGTCGCCGATTCAGATCTGGGCTTGCACTTGAAGTCTTTTTCCTTTCCATTTCGATCTTGTTTTCTCGCTCCCGGATCTGTGTAAGTTTCTTTTTCCGGATTTTTGTTGTGTTTTTGGATCTGATTCCAATATTTTAAATGTGCTGCTTTGTGATGTTTTCGGCTTGATTTTTTTTTGTACCCAATCGATTCTCGTTTCTTGCTGTTTCTGGATTTGATCCATTTTTCTTTGGGTGTTTCGGATATTGTGTTTTGGATTGTGTTAACTGTGGTTAATTTGAGATTGATTCTTGTTAATGGCATCATTCTTGAGTTAGGTTGGAGCTTGAAAGATTTTCTTTTTTCCTTTTTGGATTGGAATTGAGGATTGGTTGTGTATTGTCAATGATGTTAATCGCAGGTAAATTTCTGTGCTGTATATATTTTTTTCTCTCTATTATTAGAGGTAATATATGCTCTATAGCTTGATTTGTTGTTATAGATCCTTGCTTCTTTGTTGAAGGGCTCATCAAATTATGCATCACGTATCAAGGAATTGTTGAAAAAGAATTGACTTTCCACTCTGATCACTTGTGTTCGTTTTTGTTTTTGGTTGCCCACCCACAACCTCCATTCGCCTTTTCCTTTCTTATATGTTTTCTGATTCATCATCGATCTTTTCTTTTATGCAGTACGTCAAAAGGTTGAATTGACTTAGAACAGTTGATACTGTACGCTGCCTGCCCTGAGGTCTTGCGACAATGAAGAAGGTCTTTGATCAAACTGTTAGGGACCTGTAAGTCTGCCGCTCATCTTTTGATGGTTTCCTTTTTCCCTTGGCTTGAATCTCGGTTAGATATTAGCCTTAGTATGTGAGGTGTATCTCTAGCAGTAAGGCTATCTATTAACGTGGAATGCTAACTGGTTTGGAACCAAACTAAACTTGTTCAATGTTTCTATCTTTTAGGCAATGGATTTCTTGTATTCATGATATTCAGAAACTACATTGGTTAATTGGTTTGTTTATGTGGCAGTAAGAGAGAGGTTAACAAGAAAGTACTCAAAGTTCCTGGGATTGAACAGAAGGTAAGGTTGATTCAAGTAAAAGTTATATCGGCTAATCAGTTTATTTGGCATTTATTGTTGCATGAATGTTAGTCGTCCCAGCCCATTGTCAGCAGTTTCTCGACATCGTTTTAGTATAATTGACCACAATGGAGTTGTTTGGTTTTTAGATTTTTTAACTTATAGATCAAAATGACGTCAGTTTGGTTAATTATACCGAATCAATGCCATTTTGGCTGTGGGGGGTCGGGCCTTTTGGGGCCAGTCTCAGATTGCCAATGCTAGTCATACTAGAAGTTGGGTCCTAGGCTTTTGTAAAAAATTTACCACTGTTTAAGAACTCTTATGAACTAATTTCTCCGCTTTGTTCTTTCAGGTTCTTGATGCAACCAGTAATGAGCCTTGGGGTCCTCATGGGGCAATTTTAGCAGATATTGCTCAGGCCACCAGAAATTAGTAAGCTTGTTCAATGTTCTTCTGATAATTCTGTATTAACTGTTTCGTTGCCTAGATGTTGATTTGCGAACGTTGTATTGCAGTCATGAATACCAGATGATCATGTCAGTACTTTGGAAACGGATTAATGATACTGGCAAAAACTGGCGTCACGTCTACAAGGTTTAATCATCATAGAAGTTATTTCCTCAGGGATACAGCTGATGCAGCTGATTCATTCTTTGCATATGGATTCCTTTTTATTTTTACATTAGTTCATTAGATGCATTTTCGATAATTGGAGTGCGCCACTTTCCCAACAATGCATTCTAAAAGCTTCTAAGACATGAGTTCTAATTTGGTTGGTGTCCCAGGCTTTGACTGTTCTGGAATACCTTGTTGCTCATGGATCAGAGCGTGTAATAGATGAAATAAGGGAACATGGCTACCAAATATCGGTAATTTTTTCACCTGAACTCCTTGGACGACTAGTTCATGTGGTTATTTTACAAGTATATAATTACTTTTTTTAGGTCTGTTTCCTTTCTTGTATTGTAGACATTGTCAGAGTTCCAGTATATAGATTCCAGTGGAAAGGATCAGGGTAATAATGTTAGAAGGAAATCACAATCTCTTGTAGTCCTGGTGAATGACAAGGAAAGGATAATTGAAGTTAGACAGAAAGCTGCTGCTAACAGAGACAAGTAAGTTATTTCTTGTTTGATTTGTCAAATAGTTTCATATGTCAGTGATTGTTATTGCCCACTGGTAATGATATGCTTATTCATCCAAGTATTATGCAACTATCGCTTATTTAGATCACCATTGTGCATTGTTGAATTACAATATTGCATTTGGGAAAAAATAACCATCAGTAATGTAAAATGTTCTATTTCAAAGGTTCCGAACTCCATCAACAGGCGGGATGTACAGGCCTGGTTCGGGAGGGTATGGTGACAGATACGAGGATGACCGCTATGGAAACAGGGATGATGATCGAAATGGTTATGGGAGAGATAGAGATTACAACTATAAGGATGATGATCGTTATGGAAGATATGGAGACTCATACAGTCGGGATGGAGACCGCTATGGTAGAGAATATGAAGACCGCTACAGCAGAGATGGGTATAGAGATGACGATTATCGGGGAAGAAGTCAAAGTGATGATGGCTACGGTTCACGGGGAAGGAGTGCAGATAGAGAGAGAAATCATGGTTATGATGATGATGGTCAATCGTCAGCACAGTACTGTTCCCTCTAGCTTTATAGTTTTTGTCTTATTCTGTCTCTTGATGATTTTCATATCCTGTATAAACCAAAAGCAATTAATTATGCATCAATAAACAGTGCATATGAAACTTGAGATAGAACTAGGATTTAACATAGAACTAGGATTTCATGTGGATGGATTTCACCCTGAGATATCTGACGCGGCTAATATCCTTTGATTGGCAAATACGCCAGCTAAAAATTATTGTTCTAAAATTTATGGTTAACCATACTGCATTTTTATGCAGTGGGAGTGGTGCCAGAGCTGATGATCAATCCCATGATGGAAGGTGAAATATTTTAAAATGTTTTTTGTTTTCTTGCTTTCTTTAAGGCTGCTGAACTTTGTTAAACTCAACTATGATGTTTGCACTGTTACTAGGAGGCTTGAGCGAAAATTATCTGAACAAAACATTGGTGGGCCTCCTAGTTATGAAGAAGCTGTGGGTGAATCCCAAAGCCCTGTTCAAAGTGAAAGGTGCTATTTTGTATCTGTTCATTTGCAGTAAGATTGTTCTTGATTTTGTGTTTGCTGGTTTTGCTTATTTTTTCACTACTTGTGTGAAGGAACAGGGAAACTCCTGCATCATTTGCTCCTGGAGCTTCTTCCCCAACCATTCCTCAAACTTCTCCACCTGCTCCTAAAGCTGCTTCTCCTCCCACAAGTGTAAATTCTAGCCAAGTACCCTTTGGTTCTGGGATCTCTGCACCTCCTGAGGGCCAGGAAGTGGAAGTGGCAGATGAATTTGATCCACGTAGTCCTGCATCTGGTATGCATTTTCCTTATGCACTTTATACTGGTAATATCTTAGCATATGTAGCATTGTTCATAATTATATCTTTAAGATGTGAAAGGTTTTGTGTCATTTAAGGGTTCTATTAACAAGGAAGCTATAGTGAAGTGGTCTGAACTAAGTTTAGAGCATAGCAGGGGGAAAATATTAGTCACTTTTTAAAATAAACATATTGCCTATGTAATCTCATTCAATTCATATTTGCTCATGCAAGCTGCCCTGGCTTCTACTATGGCTCCAACTGTCTCAGCAGTCCCCAGTGCATCTAATAATGCTGAAATGGATCTACTCGGATCTCTGTCAGACTCATTTGCACCAAATCCACTAGCTATAATGCCAGTTACGTCTTCATCAACTGTTAACCATGAAATTGATTCCCAGACAAGCTTCTCAGGATCACCATTTGATGCAACACAATCTGATATATTGAATCAGGTTAGTGTAAAAATGCTAATGATGTAGCATTTTTAATTGTGTGTGAGAACCCTGTCCCCTCGCAAGTCCCCCACATCCTCCCGTATTTTTCTCAATATTAGCAGACTTTCTGGTCTCACTATGAAATTTTCTGGTGATCAATTGCTCAAATATGCGAACTATCCCCTGCAACGTGCCATTATGTGTTGTTTTTAAGGAGACATGCTTAAAGGAATCTTTTTTTTCCTCTGAATTTTGCTGAAAATGCTTCTTGGGAATTTGATCTCCAAGAAAGGAATCTTAAGAACTTCACTTGCTCATACCACATTGTCATAACTATATTTTTATATTGTAATACAGGGTTATAACTGTAACTTGTCCATATTTATCCTCTTTTAATATTTTGTGGTAATAGGGTTACACGTTGTAAGTGGAACCCTATTCACTAAGGTTCACGTTAACACACATCATGGAGCGACTAGCCCCATGGCACCTATATGTATCCTAGCTGCCTATGCTACTTCAAATTGAAGAGGCAGGTGCACTTGCCTAATAAAAATAGAGTTTGGAGATTGATTTGAATTTGAAATACTATAAATGGTTGATATGGTGTGTTGGCTCATAATATAAAGATGACCTCTGATGTACTCAAGAGCCTGCCATTGTAGTCTACTGATGGGGTACTGTATTGTTTCTTTACTTATGCCACCCTAATGTCAAATTTCATTTATTGATGCAGTCTTTTGACGACCCATTTGGTGATACTCCTTTCAAGGCTTTACCTTCATCTGGTGCTATCCCTTCTCATCAGCAGACTTCTTCTCCAGCCCCTTTCCAGCCCACTATCAATCAAAATGCTGAAATACTGCATGGTACTGCACCTAATCCAGAGTCAATGAATGACTATGGTTCATCTTCAAGCATCTCTTACTCAGCCTCCACTGTTCAACCTCCAATAACAAACTCACAGTATTTGCATCAAGAACCATCAATGCAACACGAGGAAGTTGACATTCTGGCAGACATACTTCCACCGTCTATTCCTTCAACTGCTGATTCCCACCCAGGTTTTACAGCTCCAACTAGTCAACCTGCACAGGCTGGCCCTGATATTTATGGAAACTTTAATTCGCAAGCAGGACCTATGATGTCAGTGACATCTAATCCTGATCCTCATGCTCCACAGTTTCATAGTGGAAACTACTACTCACAGGGAGGATCTGCAGCTCCTGTGGCTTCTTTGCAGTTTAACAACGGAAACTTTCTCTATCAGGGAGGATCTACTGCACACGTACCATCAAGCATGGCTCCACAAACTCCTGCCGGACAATCTGTGCAGTTTAACAATGGGAACTTCCTTACACAACCACCTTCTGCAGTTCCAGTAATGTCACAAATTGCTCACCAAACTGCAACTGGTCCAACTCCTCCACAGCTCAACAATGGAAATTCTTACTTGCAGCAGGGCTCTATGGCTCAAATTGTGTCGCAAGGAGGGCTTCAAACTGCAACCGGATCAACTGCTCAACCTAACAATAATGGCTTCGGTAACTTATATCCTCAAGGGATGAACACTTCTATGGCTTCACAGGCAAGTCTTCCATTGTCAACAGGGTCACTTGCTATAGTTACTGAACCAGCCAAGGACAAATTTGAGACTAAGTCAACGGTTTGGGCAGACACACTAAGTAGAGGACTGGTCAATTTGAACATATCTGGACGTGAGTTTTTATTACTTTCTGTATTAAAGGAGTTTAATGGATAGTGATTCTCTTGCAGGAGTGATCTGACGTCTTCTGTTATATATGCAGCTAAAATCAATCCATTGTCAGACATTGGAATTGATTTTGATTCCCTTAACCGTAAGGAGAAACGAATGGAGAAGCAACCACCTCCTTCTTCTGTTACATCCACCATTACGATGGGCAAGGCTATGGGATCAGGTTCTGGAATTGGCCGTGCTGGGGCAAGTGTTCTCAGGGTGCCTTCAAATCCTATGGTGGGTTCTGGGATGAGTGGGGGCATGAATATGGGCATGGGTATGGGTGGTGCTCCAGGTTCAGGCATGGGTGTAGGAGGCTATGCAGGCATGAATCAACAGCCCATGGGCATGGGAATGGGAAGGGGGATGAACATGGGGGTGAATATGGGGATGGGACAAGGGGGACAGATGCAGCCTCCAGCCATGCCTGGTGGATATAATCCGATGATGGGCAGTGCAGGTGGTGGTTACATGCCTCAACAGCCATACGGTGGCTATCGGTGAATTTGAACCACTTTGCTAGAAGTGGTGGATACGACATTCTTTGAGCCGTAAAAGGAGATGATTCTGGTCTCACTATTGCTTTCGGACTTGATTATGAAGTTGCAATCTCGGTCACTTGTGTATTCTAAGGTGTAATATTTTTGGCCGGTAGCTGTAAGTTCTCTTAAATGTTGGCATTGATGTGATTTATTTGTATTCATTCTCCTTTTTCTCTCTATATTGGTTATATACTCTTATTTGTTTTGAGTAAGATGAGGGGCTCAGATGGGGTTGTTTAGGTTCATTTTGCTGATTTCAGCTGTTGTGAATTTGTAATGTGCTCAGAATGAGAAGCAACCTCTCTCCGGTTTGCTGCTATCTACCATTTTTTATTTTTGAATATACAGTTTGGTTGGGTCGGCCATATTGGCCCCAGATCCGGTCGTAACGACTCGTGGGCCGATCCGTCCATCAATCAAAGATGTCAAGCCCAAGCCCAATACATGCATTACATAGCCC
>JAOSBL010000005.1:8477215-8497406 GCA_027568915.1 Erythroxylum roraimae
GGTTTGTCCCGGTTAGGTTCTCCGATCTCTGCGTGGATACCGTTAGAGACGGTCTCCTTTGATCGTTATGGTTTGATCTTTATATAGACACATGGATCCTGGCTTTCGGGAACGTCCCGGAACAAAAATTTTTGTTTTTCCGCACGGTGTGGATGTGATCCACGCACCGGGATTTTCCTACAGGCTTTACTTCAATCCTTCTTAAATCTCACAAAGTAACATAAGATTATGCTCTCAGTAAAGAAGAGCCATATCGAAACGACTCAAATAGAATTTTTTGGTATGCATTTCCATTGCCAATGAACTACTGCATTTTCCTGATGACAATATCTCAACCAAACAGATACAGTAATTCCTTGAAATTGTCAATTATATCTGAGATTTTATCCCTCATGTGATTGATTATACGTCGTCCCTGTCAAAGTTGCTAAAGAAGAATCCATCACCATTGGGAAAAGAGCAAACTAGAGTCATACAACATTTAAAGCAAGCCTATATACATCCACCAGCCTTGAAGATTTCTGACAAAGGCCAATATATTCTGCAGACATATGTAAGTGACTATTACTGGGGTGATAATCTCATTGAAGAAATTGACGAAAAGCGCCACTATTGTGGTTATGCAAGTGGACAGCTCAAAGAATCAGAAAAGCATTATCATGTAAGCTATAAAGAGATACTGGCGGTCAAAAGAGTAATCAAAAAGTTCAGTTGCCACCTCAACCCATATTACTTTATCATTGAAATGGATAACACAACTTTTCGTAAGATTCTTAAGCCAAAGAAGAAGACCCTACCAGATAGCTAACTACTCCGATGGCAAGAATGGTTCTCACACTATAAATTCATCATTTGCCACATCAAAGGCTATCACAATATCTTTGTAGATTTTCTCTCTCGACCTACCAGAGAAGTTCAGTTAATCTCTCATCTTCTCTCTATCATAATCCCTCTCCTCCTTCCAATCATGAAATTTCCTCAATACGCCAAAACTCACTCCTCTGTCACCAAACCCTTCAAATATCTTAGAAGAGGTTTTTTCTCTTCTCCATCAGAGTCTGTTTTACTATCTTCATCTCAGCCTTATCAATCTGAATATTCCTCCTCATCCTTCCCATTTTGATTCTACCACACCATATCGTTCATTTATCATCTTTATGATACTATTTCCTAATCAACATTATGGCATCTATAGGCCTTATCTGCCCAATATGCTTGTCCAATCTCTATTTCTCCTCCCCATGTTTACAGACATCTCTATGATCCTACCAATGCCAAGTCGGACCTTCCTTGAATGGTTCCAACTTCTATCAAAATGGTGTATTCAAATGTCTCAACTTCTAAATCAATACCAGTTATGGTATACTCCGTTGACAAATCACAAGGCCTATGCAATCTTCATCATCCATCGCCCCTACTGCTTAACCACATTTGGTTATCTTTTCATTTTGAATCATATTCGGTATTAGCGTACCACTGTTGATGGGCCTACCAATCATACTCAATTAGTGACAAAATTGCATTTCTTACTGGATCGTCTCAATCATTATCCTAAAATAATCTTATCTCTGACATGTACTTCTCAAGGTCTCTATCCAAGAGATTTTGCTCTTGCAGAGCCCATATCTCTTTTTGTTGGATATTGGACTTCCATGGACCAGTTTACCTTTATTGGGTTTAACATTATGGCTAGAGAGCTGCCACATCCTCCTGAAGAAAGTATTACACCATCTAGGTCTTCCAATAAGCCCACTCTATTTTCTGGCCCATTTCAAAATGGTCCAAATCTAGGGCCCCTAACCTAAATTGAGACAGACATTGCCCAATTCACCCACACCATGGAATAACTTGATGATGACATGGAATTGACAGATAATTCTGATAATGACAGCGGTGACCCACATTCTCTCTCCACTCCTCTTTACGTTATTCATTCTTATAGTGTAAAAGAATCTTTGGGGTCCACCTTATCTTTCCACCCTCTTTAAAGATTCTTCCTTATCCCTTAGGAATATTTGAGACCTATGTGTTTCTCACTTTTTACTATTTACTTTTTTAAAGTTGCGTGAATGTACCTAAGGAATCTTTTCCTTAAAATTGTTTGTTTTATTCCCTTGCTTAGTCTATAAAAGCAAGGCTTCTTTATCATTGTACTCAGAACTTGTAAGAACTTATAAGAACTTGAAAAAATTTGTAAGAACTTGTAAGAGGCTTTCATGAATGAAAGATTGAGTGTTTTCCATCCCATGGCTTCTCTTTAGGTTCTCCCTCTCCTGAAAGCTTGATTCTTGAATAATGTAGTCTTGGTCATACAGAAAGATAAGTATGCTCTACACTTGTCTCTTCATGAGGATCCTGTGTTTTAGAAATTCTTAGACTGTAGATCCTGTTTGAGGTCGGTTAAACAGGGAGAGATTGGAGGTGTAAGATTCCTAAGAGGCAAGCCTTGAGATTTTGTGCCAGCACAGAGAAAGGGCTTGTGTATCTCGGCCAGCATACCTGAAATTTTCACTTCGATCTTACTTTGTTTTCCCTGATTTCCGATGGATGATCTATACCTAAGCACTAGATTTAGCATACCCCGAGCCCTCTGACCAGGGGTTGCCCGGATGGTGTCAGAGCTAGCGGAGAGAGAATATGGGCCACCGTTGTCATTGTTAGAATTATTTGTCAATTCCATGTCATCATCAAGCTGTTCCATGGTGTGGATGAATTGGCCAATGTCTGTCTCATTCCAGGTTGGGGGCTATAGATTTGGACTATTTTGAAATTGGCCATAAAATAAAGTGGGCTTACTAGAAGACTTGGATGGTGTAATACTTTCTTCGGCAGGATATGACAGTTGTCCAGCCATAATGTTAAACCCAGTAAAGGTAAACTAGTCCATAGAAATCCAATATCTAGTAGAAAGAGATATGGGCTCTGGAAGAGCAAAATCTCATAGATAAGGACCTTGAAAAGTACATGTCGGAGATGAGATTGTTCGAGGATAATGATTGAGACGATCCAAGAAGGAATGCAATTTTGTCATCAATTAAGTATGATTGGTAGGCCAATCAACAGTGGTATGCTAATACTGAACATGATTCAAAGTGCAGAGATAACCAGATTTAAATTCTTCTAAAAGAGAGGAAATTAATGTATAACTGAGAGTAACATCGTTGAATCCATTGAGTAGATAATAATGTTCTGTCATATGCTAAAAATGCTTCTGTAAATCTCTTTTATCTAGAGAATAACACTTCATCTCAAAGTATTCTTGTCTGACTTGTTTGTCAATGAGCTGAAAGTCACCAATGAACTCTTTATAAATTACTTCAAGAAGTAATTAAGCAGATGTGACTTATATGAATTGAAGTCTACGATAGTCACCAAGACTTTGCCACCATTCTTGTAATGTACCAGTAAAATAAAAAGTATACTTAGATAAAATATCCTTTAAAGGATGATTTGATCGAGTTATTTGCAAATCAGTTCAAGCACCGAATTCATGGAGATGCTATCTTCATTTTCTAATTGGAAGATTATCGAATGTAAATTAGGGATCTGAAGTAGATTTGGTTGGTGGAGCTTGTGCTAGTGGTGGTGAAGGTTTAAAGGGTTCAGTTTTTGTGGACTCAGGTTCACTGATTTCTACCTCAATTTTTGTAGGTTTAGGCATGGTCATCATAGTTTGAGCTAGATTTGTCAAGTTAGCAAACTGTACAAATTCATCTGAAGAAGGTTCAGATACTTCAAATAGTGCAGATGATTGCTCAAAGATGCTAGAATACTCAAAGGGACATTCTTCATCAGATGCTGGTGCAAGAGTTGCTAAGTTAGAATGCTCAGAGGGGCATTCGTCGTCAAATATAGTAGGAACGAATGCTGGTGCAATAGTTGCGGTGAAATATGTCTTAGGAGCTTTATCTTTCCTAGTAGATGGAGGAGGTTACCTTTGTTATATCCAGAGTCAATCTCCAAACATCCTTAGCCAGTTATTCTATCTCTTGTTCCCACACCCTCTCCGATTCCATACATGATGGTTAATCCTTATGAAGAAGATTTTCCTCCCTTAGAGAGACGTGCAAATGACCAATAAAGAGTTATCTCTAATCCATATATTTGTGCCTTTGGCATGAACGCTTATGGAATAATGCTATGATTTTTACGATCATAATAATTAATATAAATTAAATCATTTTAAATATATCTAGAAGTATTTCAATCAATAATAATCATGAAAGTTATGAAATTTACTAAATTAATAATGTCCAATCTTTTTCTTTTTTTTAAATCTCCAGCAAGAGAGTACAAAAAAGATAAATGAAACAAGAAGAAAGGCACCAATATTGGACTAGGAAGTATAGAACAGCAGCACAGAAGGGGGACGGATCTTCTGTCCTTTTTCCTCTATCCCTACTCTGTCCCATGAATCTCAGCCATCTATTTATGCAGGTCCCATATAAATAGATAGCTAAGATTCATAGAAAATGGTAGGGACAGAAGAAAATGGACAGAACATCTTGGCAGGCACAAAAGTCGGGGTCACTTCCAAGAGTTAGAGCTACAGCATTTTGATGGTCCAATCGAACTGAGACAGTACACACACACAAAGGCTACTTTAGAAGGTGAAAGCCTGGACCTTTTATATTCCTTCCTTTCGTTGCATATTCTCACCTCACCTCTTGTGTGTCTCTGTCACTCTTGCGGTGATCACATCTGCTTCTTTGCTCTTCCTTGATAACTTCCATTGCAACTCTCATGGTCACCTTTCTATTTAGTCTTGGTTTGGATTGAAGGAAAGTAAGAAAAAAAAAAGGGAAGAGAATTGAACTTCTCTTAGTTTCTACCGTTTGGACAAAAATAAGCAAAGGGAAAGTGAGAGAATGGAGAGGAAACTGAGGGAAGTTTGAGCCAAATATATTTCCTCTCAAATTGGTGGGACAGGAGGAAAAATCTAAGATTAGAGAACCCCAATATATGTAAATTATCATAGTATCCTTATCTGTGTATTTTGAAGTTCCATAATCAAGGGAATCAAGGTCTCAAAAAATTCTTTTGTCCAATATAAGTTTCAATTCCCTCCTTTAATAAATTAGGAAAACAAACAGATGAAAGGAAGTTCCATTTCTCTTCCATTCTTTTCCTCTCAATATTTCCTTTCCTTTCCCTTGTGCAAGTAAGGATCCAAACAAAGGCTTAAGCTTTTCACTTAAGGATATTCAAAAGGGTCCGGCCGATTTTGGCCCGAGTTGATTGAGCCTGTGACTCGACTGTTATTTTTGACGTTTTAAAAAAAATTGATGGGCAACGGCCACCCCATCTCTATTTTCACTTCTTTTTCTTCTTTACCGTGCGTCTTTATGATGCATGCAGTCCTTTGGTTGATTGATCATAGCAGGAGATCAGTCCTTTGTTTGGATGGAAGGAAAGCAAGAGAAAAGAAAGGAAGAGAATTATATTTCTCTTGGTTTTCATTGTTTGGACAAAAATAAGCAAAGGGAAAGTGAGAGAAAGGAGAGGAATAGGAGAGAAATTTGGATCAAATGTATTTCCCACCAAATTGGTGGGAAAGGAGGAGAAATTCAAGACAAAGCATGACAAGATAAGTAAATTACCATTGTATCCTTATTTAACAAAAGATAAACAAGTTCTATAATCAAGGGCATAAAGGTCTATAAGTTTCAATTCCCTCCCTTGATAAATTAGGAAAGGAAAATCTCATTTCTCTTCTATTCTTTTCTCCTCTTTTCCCCTCAATATTTCCTTTCCTTTCCCTTGTGCAAATAAGGATCCAAACAAAGGCTGAATGTTTTAGACACACCCGTGTGTACTTGCTTGTGGCTTTAAGGGAGATACCCATTTGCTTAATTTACGCCATTTCAGTTTTATTTGTTGGTAAAGCTTTTGTCTTTGATATAAAGTTCGAATCTTTCATTCGATTTTCATTTCTTTTTCACTTAATCTTTTGGAGCAATGGACACCAAGTAGTTCGTTTCTTTCTGAATTATGTCTGTTTGAAAAAGTGCAGTAAGCAGTGGTAAGAACATACTTTATTTTAAAGGTTTACTCATGACAATGGATATCTTTTTGTACAACGTTAGTATTGAATGATAAAAGGATGGCAATGCAAATGTTAATCTCTACCTTGAGAAGTCTATCCAGTCAAGATAGTTCCTTAATACTTAAAAAACCATAAAATGGATTTAAGTGATTTCATTTACCTCTTAACTTTAATGCTTCATTTGAATAAAAGGACAGTTGAGCATATTTGTAAGTTCTTTCTTTGTTTCTCTATTCATGTCACTCGACAAGACAAGCGATTCAAGCATGACTGTACTATTTTCCAGCACTATCCAGTAGACAAGAAATAACACTTTCGTTTTTCAAGAACTATGGATCAATGCTTTGAACTCCACAATTTGTTATCATGAATTCCTGATGTTTAACAATAATGCAGAAAGCAAAAGACATTTCTTCTTTTACTTTCAGACCATTTTTTGAGAAAATACTGAAACTTATTAACTACCAACAACTGAAGATTCATGGTGATAAGAAATTGTATCTAGAAAGTTACATACACTTACAAAATGAGTAATGGAAAAAAGAAAAGCTCGTCCCTTTTCTTGGAGCTCCACTCTTATGTCTGCCCATTCAATTTCTGAATTTGGATTCTAAATCATGATTTTTTCACTATTGCATCTCTTCCCACATGCTTGTTTTCATTAGCTTGCCTCTCACCAAGAGCAGTGATAGTAAGTTCTTGCTTGCCATCATCCCCTGGTTTTGAACTCCCTTCAATAGTCCTCCGATTGGAATTCCCAACCCCAGCTTCCTCATCAAAATGCTTGCCTCTCTGAGCATCTTCATCAGCAACATCAGAACGACGATGATCATCTTGCTTGTCGCCCCTACAGAAACTCTCAGAATATTTGACATCGTTAACATCACATTCTGGGCAAGCAAAGGGAATGAATTTAATCCTAATAATCCCAAAAGCGATATGTTGGATGGCTGGTTCCTTTTAGCAAGTTGGCAAAACACGACAATAAGATGTTTCAGCAAACAGTATATATAGCTTTACAAGTTTTAACAAGCAGGGAAAGAATGAACATAAATAAATAGGAAAAAATCATAAACTGTTGCAAACTTTAATATGCCAAGCATGTTTCTGGACAATCCTTGATATTCAATTCAAGAGCTTGTATCAAAGTCAGTATTACGCACTGAACACTTTCAAAAACTCTTGACTACTTGTATTTGTTGATCATAATTCAAGCTTAAAAAGCAGAGCAGGCCAGAGAGATGACATGCTGTTGTGCCTAATTAAATGTCAAAGTTTGAATATAAACAGAAATGAAACAGTAATCCATACCCTGAATAAATGACCAACCCGACAGCTACAGCCACAAAGGCAACGAAGTACATCCAATCAACCTGAAGAATATCAACATCAGAACGAAAATTGCTGAAGCGGAAAATTCTGACCTTGGATTACTTCAGATTTTTACAACACATGATGCAAATACAAGAAGCTAACAACAACCTTTTGATGATAAGCAAATATGCGAATCACGACAGCCCACATGTCTGATGTCAGCAAAGATAGGTTGAGCATTGTGGATCCACTAATCTGCAATCAATAGTACTCAGGTTCAGTGATAAAAGCACTAATCTGGTTGCTCAAATTACCTCTACAGAAGAATTGCTTGTAGGTACTAAATTTGCAAGTCCCATAATTTCGTTAATAGATGCTATCCCAGGTAGGATAAGTCAAAGACACACCAAAGGTGAAAAGCTTATCAACAGAAATTTTCAAGCATTGAAGTTTGAGAATTTAGAGACAAATGAAAAATCACATAAAGGTAGTCACTGCACAAAATTCATAGCAGTAGTATCAGTGAAAGAGTATGGAGGAGTCTGATTACAAGTCCACCGCAGTGGTTAGGCACATTCATGCAGTCATTGACAATAAGAAGTTTACAGGCATCTCAAATACTTTACCTGGAGCAATATTGGGACTAAGGAATAAAACATAAACATTGCCACCGCAAACCCGAAAAATGGAAGAGCCTGAAAATAATTACACAGATAAAACAATGTAAAATTAACCATTATATCATGACTGTGAATTTGAGAGCCCAATTTCTGGGCTCCATGGAGAATAATTTTTGTTTGGAACTGAAATCAGTTACAAGTTCAACAGTACTTTTTCTGATCTCAGCTCAAAATGGGAGCATCCAACAGATGAAAACCAAAGAAAACAAACATTAGATTCTAGGAATTTCCAAATCAAGAATGTAAGTGGAAAGGAAACTTACTGCTCCTGCTGTCCAGTTAATAGATCTAAGCTCACTGCGCTCAAGAATACTTCTGTGCAAATCATTAAGGAATACAAAGTTTTATGCCTCCACCACTAGAAACATTCATAGTCTTCACGACAACAAATTTAAGGAGTAAAGCCAAGGATACATTTGAATAGCACTGATGATACCACCAAAAAGGCCCAGAAATGCCACGAGTTCAATTCTGTCTGCATTTTTCACCAAATATTCCTGCACAGAAATTAACCATTTATTCAAGATAACAGACTTCAGCCAGGTTGTATTTGGCCTTTAGAAGGAAAACTTTGAGAACAAATCCTGAACATAACGCTCAGTCTTGAGTGTTCAACAGTACACAGTTAAGGGACAAATTACTCTCTCCTGAGCCATTTCGAATAATTTTGCAACATGAAACAAACCATAACCCAGAAAGTTACTAGACAACTCTTTCAACCCCAGATAAATGCTCGTTACTTTACCTCACTGACATTACAAACAGCATATAGTGTTGCACCAGCAACAACAAGAGAATCCCCCAAGCGAGGGTTGCTCCCTCCTACAAATAAAATTCAACTGTAAAGAAAAAAACTATTTATGATATAATAAACACCATTATGAATAACATATTCAGAAGAAAGAAAAGCAATTTACACACAAGCTGTACGAGGAGATAGAAGTTATTCAATGTGGTATAAGTGATCATTTCTGAAAAGAATAGTTCTGTTAACATAAATCGCTTCATGTTTTGTGCAATTGATAGGTTAACAATCATGGGCATAGGACATAGATACAAACAATTTTGAACCATACACTACAGCCACTTTCTCTTCTAAGCCTAAATGTGATAGGCACATATGAAAAAGGCAAGAGTGAAAGGGAGAAAGAATCGATCATATAGCTTCTGAAGTTTTTATATTGTCAAACAGCCTTATTGGACATACTACCAGGAGAAATGATCAACCAAACCCATAACATATTTTGTAAACACCAAGCTAGGAAAAAGTGTTGCCTGAATTCATGGAATCAAAAGAAACACAAGGCAAATCGTAGCAACTTAGTGAAGGCATAATTTATTCCAAGTTGTGTGAAAGAGGAGACGTTACCTGCTCGGTCACCTGCATGGACATCTGAAAAAACTACCATGACAAGGCCAGCAACACAGACAATTACTCCAGTTATCTTCTTGAGTTTATACTTTGTTTTCAAGACAAACCATGTCAAAAGCATAACAGAAGGAATCGTCCAACAATCCAGCAGCATGACACTAGTAAGAGATGTGTATTGATAGGCCTTCACCACTGTCCACGGAGAAAATTATGTCAATTTCAATATAACTAGAATCATTTAAGGTCTTAACAATTACATAATCGTACATTTACGCCTATGCTTTGATATAACAGGATAAGCATTGTATTCAAGGCCATTGAATCTCATAACAAAGATTTTCCACACATATTGATGCATTGAAATCTCCAAGATTGCTTCAATAGAATTGCACATTTTACATAAAGTTGAACAACAAAATAAGATATATACATATATTCATAGATATAAAGTAGACATCACATAGCTGAAAAAATATTGCAAGGAAGTGAACCTCTATGGATACCTCCACTACAATGAAACACTCACCAAGAAAATTGGCTTCTACATCTACCAATCCAAGAAGGATATAGTAGTACCATTTTGCCTGCAGAAATTCCAAAAGGATGTAAGGTAACTAGAATATTGGATGCAGATTCTGGAATAATTTGTAATCTAATCCACCTCATCATTGTTTGTGTAAATTGCTTCTTGCAGTTAATTTCATAATCTTCAAGGACTACATCAAGTCGTCAATACCAAAAAAAGAGTGGAAAAAGGAGGGCAGAAAAACGGAAGCAAGTAGATGAAGGCAGAAAAACAGAAGCAAGTAGATGAAGCACACAAAAAATCACCTTAAGGGGCTTCTTCCGGTAAAGCATAATGCTTCCATAAACAATGGCCAAGAACACGTAGTTCAGAAAAGACTGAGAAGTTGGGGCGTTGAATCCTGAGAAGAAAATTAGTATAAAGATGAAACAGTCATAAAAGATCAAAATTTTCAAAAACCTGTCAAACAAAGTAAGAGGAAAAGAAAAAACCAAAGAGACAGATAGAGAGAGAAACCACAATGCTAAATATGGTTATCAACATCTGATGTTTCAACGGCCAAATGTTCGGCAACTCACAGACAGAAAGACAAGAATTCCCTTTACCTTCTTTTGGAAGATCACTTTAAACATGATGAAGAGCCGCAAATTACAGACAAAATCCAAAACTAAACGTAGAATAAACACACACTATGCAATATAAGACAATGGCTAGGACACCACGTCAAACATAAATCTGTCCAGGATCAAATAGTCATAAGAACAAATTGGTAAGTTGTACGTATTTAGCACTCTTATCACGTATACCAAAAAGAAACCATAAAAATAAGCACTAATACCAATAGCAGAAGCACATGAAGACAAACATTCATACTGATAACAGAGAGAAAGAGACAGAACCTCTTCTAGCCAATTCAGAAGATGAAAAGCCAGTAGAAGTGATGAGCAATGAAAGAAACTGCCCCAGCCCAAGACCCACCAATGTTTTCTGCGACCAAAACTCCTTAGAGATAATCATTTTTCCAACACAAGAACAGCCAAAATTTCTATCAAAAGTTCAAGCAGGAAACACCAAAAAGCTAGTTTTAGAGGTCCAAACGTAGTGAATTGGCCAACCGACAACCACCCACTGCAACTCGGGTGACGATGCAAATAATTAGCATTCAGAAAGTAGAACAAGGTATGATGTGTGATGATACAAGAGTGACAAGGAATAATGAAAGGTAGCTTCTTTGTCAAAATTAGCAAGAGAATCAATCCCAGAAAGATTAAAGCAATGAGCTTTTTGTGACTTCTCAAGTTGTACACGGAATTTGCCTCCACCCTTGAAGTTTGAGAGAAGACTTTTGGCAGCAGACAATCAAGTACCACCACTTTCACTTGACTTACTTTTATCTAGTTATCTTCCTACTTGGTCACAAGCAACCAAAGGTAACTTTAAGTTGAGCAAACTGAGAGGCCTAGTCCTAGAAAACTTGCATTATTAAATTTGTCCTGTTTAAGTCAAATCTCCTCCAACATTATTTGCATGTATAATGCAAAGAATCACAAAAGCTCTGCTATTTAATTAATGCTCGGTCATTGTCAGTGTATTCTGCTTTCTTTCCAGTCTGTCAAGAATGTATATTATTTAATTATTGTTTCTTTTTCTTTTTTCTTCTTTTGATGCGATTTTTCATAATCACATCATAATCACATCACTTTTATGTGATTATGATACATTTTGTTTTTCTAAAATCAAAATTTAACTTGAACATTCTAAAACTTGGCCAGGTTTAATTTAACTCGAATGCTTTTCTTTATGGGATATCAGAACGTAAGAGTTATCCTTTCCTATGATCTAGGCACGAATGTTGAAATTTGTTTTCAGAATCACAACAAAATTTTCGATAACCCTTATTAACTATGTGTTTATCTCCAAAGATTTTTATTGAAAGGATAAAGTATTAAATATTAAAGTTAATTAGGGATGACAATCAGAGTCTAAATTTAAGTGTTTTCAATAGATCGTCCCATGGGTTAAGCCAGCTCGAGACCTAACTATTAAAAAAGTTAGATCTTGGGTAAGACTGGGCCTGGATAACTCAGGCAGGATCCAATAAAAAAATATTGTTTTATACTTTTAATTTAAAAAATTGTTTTTAAAAATGTCATTGTCATCCCTAATATTAAATATTAAAGAAACTTAATTAAGAAATATTAGCTTGTAAACATGGTTACATCCTTAAGTTAGGAGGTCTCGTTCATGCAGTTGCAGAAGTGACTTAAAAGCATAAAACTCGTATGGAATTTGACCAACAGCTTCATGGATAATACTTCTGCATTTTGATTACTGATTCCCTCTTATATTCTTGAGGTGGTAAAGAGGGTATAAAGATTGAGAGAAAACAGAGAAATATCTCAAAGAGGAAAATGACAGAAAGCCTCTTTTGTGGTATAAATTGGAGGTTTGCTTGCTGAAGCAGAAGTTGATGATGCTTTTGCTTACACTGAAAAAGAAAGATAACAGGAAAGCCTTTTTACATGCTTTTTGATTATTCTTCCAGCCAATAAAAGTTAAGATACAATCACATAATATACAAAAGCGAGGTGTCTAACTATAAGCTTGAAACTGCATTTTGCGTAAATGAAGTGCAATCGAATGGATTCAAGTAGGTGGTAATCATAATCAAATTTCCATTGACATGTAACTCATCTAATGAATCTCTAAAGATGAAACCTAATTGCTAGCAAAGTTATGAAACAAATGATATAGAAGTTTTTCTTAAGGATTTGACATGAAGTTCGTATCTTTTTTTTTTTTCCCTTACGAGGCATAGTTTATTTGGAGTTGGCTATAAATGTGAAGGCTCACATGTTCGAGTCACGAAAACAGTCTTTTTATAAAATACAAAGTGAAAGTTACGTACTATTGATGACCGTCATCCAATCTTCACAAAGCGAAGAACATTTTTTTTAAAATTAAAAGGGGAAGTACTAAACTGGATTACACAACAAGTCTAGGGATACAGAGGTTCCAACATATCCTCCAAGAGGAGAAGGTAGCACCCAATGGGTGTATTCATAAAAAAGGTATGCAATAGGGTTTGCCCTCTTATAAGTTTGAAGGGTGCCCTTTTAGCTGCCTAATGTGTTATTTACCCTTTTCTCCACTTTCTAAATGTACTTTTATTCGGACGGTTTTGGTTTCTTCACGAAATGAATATAATTATAGATTCTCCCTTACCTTTTCTATTTTTGAGTTTGACTAATGAGATAAAGCAAGCATTCCAAAACCTTTCACCTCCATCCTTTTTAACTTTTCAACTCCATTAGAGAGGAATCACTTACTCTCTTTAATTGCAGTCCGTCTATAGTACTTTGGTGCTTGTAATCATTAATGCATGTTTTTGGAAAATTTTCCGTTCTTTTTATCATAGTCAATGCTTACTCGCTACAAAACCTCTACAAAGCAGCATGACTCGTACAGAATTCGCATAATACTCTATTGGAACAAATGGTACGGTTTCCTGTAAACTATACCATTTTCAGGATGACTTCTAAACTATATATTTTATGTTGGTCAATTACAGAATATATTCCATAGAGGAAACACTTGGACGGTGATGAGGCCTAAAAAGACGAGGGAGACACAGATCATTAAAGTTGATAAACCAAAATCACCTACAATTAAACGAACAAAGTCATATGCTTGGAATTATTTCTCTTCCAATTTGTTTCTTGTGTGATATTTGGCAATATGTAATTTGGAGTGTAATGCATTGAAGAATCTATAGGATGATATGTGTGATAGTAATCGTTTTGCATAATGGAATGCATCCTTTAGGTTGCAATTGATACGAAAAAAAAAAGATGTCATTTTGCAAAAAACGATATCGTTTTCTATTTTTAATTTAAAAATATTTTAAAAATTAGGTTGAGTTAGACTTTGGATTGTAGGGCTCAATCGAACTTTGGGTGGGGCTCGAGCTTGGCGGACCCGACCTATTGCCACCTTTTATTATATCTTCCTATCTTAATTATATTACAAGTTATTGGACCAATTTGTATAAGATACATTCTCTTGAGTAAGTAAAACCCGTTGTTCACACTGTTCTTTAAATAAGATTGCGATTACTATTTGAAAAATGTCATTTGCTTTAAAATAACAAAATTTAACAATTATCAATTAATTAATTTCAATGAACTCTAAAACTTTAAACCTTAAACACTTGGAAACTTAAACCATAAATTTTGGAATCCTAAATCATAATTTTTAATTAACTTTTATATGGTTATTTACTTCTTTTCATAATTTTCTAGTTCATGGAACTTTCTTATATATCCTTAAACAATATAGTTGATCTTAGGTACTAGAATGAGTTACATTGTATTCTAAAATTTTGATAGATATTAAAATATGTAAAAAAATAAAGGAATGAATTAAAAATATATTTTACGGTTAAATATTTTTAACATTAAATATTTTAGATATTTTTAATGTAAAAATATTTTAGATGAGCCAATAATGCTAGAGGGACCAATAACAATATCAAGTGCTAAGAAGTTATAAGAAACGCTTTAATCCTATATGGGTCGAATTGTAGATGACATAGAATCTCAAGAGACAATGAGGGCTAATGACTAGATAACTAATCAAGTTGGGCAGAATGAGCAAGAAGACTTTCCTTTACGTTAGAAGCATAATTTTCGACAGTCCACTACTTGCGTCTTGGGCTTGTTTAAAATTTTTAGGTTTAATTGGTTGTATTTTAGAAATATTAGTTTGTGCTTTAATTATTTTGGTAAAGGCCAATGTTTAAAGGCCTTTTACGTAGTTAAGGTTTCTTTCTTTTCAAGAGGTATAAATACATCATAATAAACATTGTTTAGGGTTAGATTGGTTGAATAACGAATTCTATAAGGAAGAATTTCTTGTCTTATTCTATTGCATCAAGAATATAGTTCTTATTAAGGTAAACACTTGTGAGGAATTTCTATTCTTGTTTTCAAATCAACCTTATTATATGTATTTCCTTTCATATAATTAATTGGGGGTTCATTAGGGGTAGGGATTTCGTCTTGCTCATGTTCTATCTCAAGTGTTTATTTAAGAGGCTTTGAGTTCTTTAGCCTTGGGGTTCCGCATCATTTGGTATCAAAGCTTGGATTAGGATAAATTCTTATTTATCTTGTGTTTATTTGTTGTTATTACTGTTATTTTTCATTGGAACTCGAAATTAGGGTTCATCTAATTATTGTGTTTTTCTGAAAAAAAAAAGCGAAAAAATAGTAGTTAGACAAGAAGAAAACGTTGCTACAGTAAAAAAAAAAGTCAAAAAAAAGGGTTGTAAAAAAAGATATCTTTGGGGTTGGCGTGATTATAGGATTTTCTTTTGCTGCTTTCCTATTTTGTTTAGTGTCTTTACATCTTTGCATTCAAGTTGATTTCTCCGCTAGGGAAATTTCAATTCCCGCATTGATGCTTTAGTTTTGTCATTTTCTTTCATTCGAAGTTTCTATATTTTTAGTCTCTTATTGTTTCTTTTTGTTTCCATTTACACCATAATTAAAAAATTGATTCTTGTTAATTTAAATTATGTATTTTTTGGGTATCATACATCCTTTTCTCTTGTGTGCCCATTTTGCCTTCACTCATTTCGGTATACTTACTTCTAGATTTGTGTTCATCTTCTTTCTTAGGTTTTTTCATTGCATTCCTAAATCTTAATTTGTTGTTTGTGCATTACCTTGACTGTAAACTAAATTCTGAAGTGCAATGGAGGACATCAAGTTTGAGTGGAAAAAGACTTGAGTGTGTAAACTTAAAAGAGGGGGGGGAGGGAAAGCCAATTTTGAGTGAAACACGAGTGGAGTGTCATCTTTTGAGTGAAACATGTAAAAGAGTGACTTGTGAGGTTATCTTTTATTGTTAACCATTTTTCTTGTAGCTTTTTTCATAAGAATGGCTGTAGAAGGGATGGAAAGCAAACATTACATAAGGAGGACGACAATATGCCTGATTTGAAAGTGATGTATAAGGCATTCATGAATGAGTTCAAGAAGTTATCTACTAGGTTGGATGAGAGAATTAATGAAACTAGTGGAATCCAAAATCGTGGTAGATCAATTGGCAGTTATAGGAATCGGGAGGAAGAATTGGAAAGAATGTATGACGAGTATGAAGATGAAGTGCAATCTGTGAGAGGTAGAGTAAGGAGGAAAGAAAGAGTGGAGAGAAAAGATAGCAATGTTAATGCCATCAAGATGAAAATTCCATCCTTCAAAGGTAGGAATGATGTTGAAGTGTACTTAGAATGGGAAAGAAAGGTGAATATGATTTTTTCTTGTCATAACTATTCTGAAAATAAGAAAGTGAGATTAACAGCAGTGGAATTCTCTAATTATGCATTAGTTTGATGGGATGAATTGGTAAAGAATAGGAGGTGGAATAGGGAACCACCTATATCCACTTGGGAAGAGATGAAAAGAGTAACGAAGAAGAAGTTTGTATTACCTTATTATTATAGAGAGTTGCACCATCAATTATATAGGCTCACACAAGGAACTAGATCGGTAGAAGATTATCATAAGGAGATGGAGATACTATTGATTAAAGTTAACATAGAAGAGGAGGAAGAGGTGACAATGGCTCGGTTCGTGGGTGCATTGAATTGGAAAATTGCTGCTGTGTTTGAATTACAACATTATGTGGAGACAGAGGATTTAGTGAACATTGTCATAAAGGTAGAGAGACAACAAAAACAAAGAAGGGTAGCCAAGTCTTTCTCAAATTCCAGCAGCAAATGGAATCCAAAGAAAAAATGAAGATAAGAAGAGGGAGCAGTATGCGGATTCTAAGGAGAAAGGCAACGAATTAATCAAAGACAAGGAGAGGAGTACTTAAATTCAAAAAGGTACCACTAATTTATCCTCTAAATCTTCTAAACATAGGGATATTAAGTACTTTAAATGTCAAAGGCGTGGTTATTATGCATCTGATTGTCCTAATATGAAGACTATGTTTATTAAGGGTGGTGAAATTGTTTTTGAGTCTGATGACGTTAATGAGTTTGATGGTAGTGATTTAAGTATGCCACCTTTGGAAGATTTTTCTGATGTTGATGAGAATGTTGAGTATGCTATGAAGGGTGAATCTTTAGTTGCTAGACGTGCATTGAACTTGAATGTGAAGGAAGATAGCTTAGAACAAAGGGAGAACATATTTCACACGAGATGCTTAGTAGGTAGGAAAGCTTTCAACATGATTATAGATAGGAGTAATTGCACTAATGTGGCTAGTACTACTTTGGTAGAGAAGTTGGGGCTGAAATATGATAATCACCCTAATCTATATAGACTGCAATGGTTGAATGAAAGTGGTGAAGTTAAAGTTACTAAGCAAGCAATTGTTTTATTCTTTATTGGTAGATATGCGAATGAAGTTTTGTGTGATGCCGTGCCTATGCAAGCTGGTCATATATTGTTGGGTAGGCCATAACAATTTGATAGGTGTGTTATGCTTGATGGGTACATGAATAGGTAATCTTTTATGTATAATGGGCGGAAAGTTACCCTTGCTCCTTTATCACCCAAAAAAGCATACCTTGAATAATTGAAAATTCAATAATCATCAAGCGGGGATTCAGGTAGTGAGGTGAAAAGAAAGAAGGGAGAAAAGAGACCATAAGAGAAAAGAATAATATTAAAGGCCTAATGGTGAGTGAATACATAAATGAGGAAAAGAAAGTGGGATGTGCAAGAGAGAAGAAGTTAGTGAGTGAAAAGAAAGAAAAGAACGTGAAAATTGAGCAAAGAAAAATTGAGAGGAGTGAAAAAGTTAAGACAGATTGATGTTTTTATGCAAAAGAGAGAGAGTTAAAAAGTGCATACTTAGGCAAGAGAGCTTTAATCTTGATTCGGTTTAAGGAAACCTTGTTTACTAACAGTGACCATGACCCAAGTTTGCCTAGTGTGTTTGTGAACTTGTTGCAAGATTATGATGATGTTTTTCCTAAAGAGGTACCCCATGGGTCACTACCTTTGAAAGGGATTGAGCACCAGATTAACTTGGTACTAGGAGCTCAAATTATTAATCATCTAGCCTACCAAAGCAATCCAGAGGAGATGAAGGAATTACAAAGGCGAGTGGATGAATTGCTTAATTAGAAGGGGTACGTTAGGGAGAGCATCAGTCCTTGTGTTGTGCCAGTTCTTTTAGTGCCAAAGAAAGATGAAACTTGGAGGATGTGTGTGGACTATAGAGCAGTCAATAAGATCATTGTAAAGTATCGTCATCCTATTCCTAAATTAGATGATATGCTAGATGAGTTGCAAGGTGCTTCCACATTCACTAAAATCGATTTAAAAAGTGGTTATCATCATATTAGGATGAAAGAAGGTGATGAATGAAAAACTGCATTTAAGACCAAATATGGATTGTATAAGTGGTTGGTTATGCCTTTTGGCTTATCCAATGCACCTAGTACTTTCATGCGCTTAATGAATCATGTTTTGTGTGAATTCCTTAGTAAATATGTGGTTGTTTACTTTAATGACATCTTGATCTACATTAAAAACTTAAATGAACATATCATAAATGTTAAGACTGTTTTGGATGAGCTTAGGAAAGAGAAGTTGTATGTAAACCTTAAGAAGTGTTCATTTTGCATGGATAAAGTTGTCTTCTTAGGATTTTTGGTAAGTTCTAAGGGAGTTGAGGTTGACTTTGAAAAGGTGAAAACTATTCAAGAATAACCGACACCTAAGTCAGTTGACGAGGTTTGGAGTTTCCATAGCTTAACAGGTTTTTATAGGTGATTTGTTAAAGATTTCTATACTATTGCCGCTCCATTGAATAAAATCATTAAAAAGAATGTTGGTTTTAGATGGGAGAAAGAACAAGAAAATGCATTTAATACTTTAAAGGAAAAGTTATGTAGTGCACATGTTTTACGTTTACCTGATTTTTCCAAGACTTTTGAAATTAAATGTGATGCTTCTGGGATTAGTATAAGGGGTTGTTTTTCATGCAGGACAATCATCCCGTAGCATATTTCAGTGAAAAGTTGACCAGATCAGTTTTGAACTACTCCACTTATAATATGGAGCTTTATGCCTTGGTGAGAGCTCTTGAAGTTTGGGAATATTACTTATTACCTAAAGAGTTCGTGATACATAGTGATCATCAATCTCTCATGTACTTGAAAGGACAAGGGAAATTAAGCAAAAGGCATACAAGTTAGGTGGAGTATCTTGAAACATTGCTGTATATGATTAAATACAATCAATGTAAGGAAAATGTTATGGCTGATGCATTATCGAGAAGGTAAGCTTTGATTTAGATGTTTACTTCTAAGTTACTTAGATTTGAGCATTTGAAAGAGTTGTATGTGGAAGATGTTGAATTTTCATAGTCTGTCCTCCTGATGTAACTCCAGTTATGGCATGGAGAGAGATTTCGAGTTCAATTTGTTCTTCGATGCCTTGTCCTTCTTCTTCTTCTTGAACCGATTCTACGACTCCATCTATCTAGAAGAGCTACTTGAAATGATGCCCCATGGTATAGATTTCATCGCAATTAAAACAGAGCTTAATTGATCTACGATCTTCTGTCCCTGCTTTAGAAGCCTATAGAGGGCTTGGCGATGGTTTGGAAGATGTTATGGGAGAAGTGGTTGAGCTTCTTCTTGGGCCTTCACGCCTCTCGTACGGACGGGTCAGCCTCATTGCGTTAGTTAAATCCTTGGGCCTATGTAGTTTTACTTTTACTGCAATATACTCTTGCATCCCACTTATGAATATTTCCATCTCTTGTTTTGAGGTGAGATAGTTTGTGCCAGCTACTAGCTGTTCAAATTTGCGCTAATAATCTTCTACAGTTCCCACCTGCCGCAATTTGGAGAGTTCCCTTAATTTAGTTCCTTGAATTATGGAGCCAAACCAGAGATTACATTGTTGTTTGAACTCTTCTAATGGAATTCCAGGTCTATCTCTGTCTAACTTAAAGAACCAAACTTGTACATCGACATCAAGATGATAAGAGGCAATTTCTACTTTTTTCTCCTCTGAAGCACGTTGGTGCTAAAAGTAGTGATCACAACGGCTTAGCCAATTGAGCGAGTTATTTTTCCCATCCTAAGTTGGGAATTCCAACCGAGAGTAGCGAGGAGGTTACTGTAACATCCCATTACTTGTAGGAGGGTTAGAATGGTAAATGTGAGTGATTAATGAGAGTTAGAGATGCATTTCCATGTTCATGCATAATATGCCATA
>JAOSBL010000005.1:8501614-8523699 GCA_027568915.1 Erythroxylum roraimae
TTTTTTTTTAAAGGGGGCCACTTATATTTGTAATTTTAAAAATTTTAATTATATAAGTACATTTTTTTAAAAAAAAAAATTGAAAGGGGGGGCCATGGCCCCCTACCCTTATACATGGCTCCGTCATTGACCGGAATGACCTCTGGGCGTCCCGGTGTGTACCCTGCGGTAAGAGGGCGCTACAGTTACATTCTTCCCTCCATTCGATTAACACCTGGCATGGGTTCTCATAGTCCTCAGTTCACACTTATAGTATCTCCTTATTATTCATCCACCCCGATGGCTGCCAAATCCTGAGCAAGTTCTCAAATCTGATTGGAAAGTTCCACCCGATCCCTTTGACTCCCCTCTTGGAGCCTTTACCGCTCCTCTTGGTACATCTTAACAAAAGCTTCAAATTGTTTTTGTAGATTGGAAGATGAATCTCCCATAATTGTCATCTATGATACCAATTATTACGGTCTCGTACCTACGATAGAGTTACAGGGCGATTAACAATGATGTCAACCTATGATTCCTTAGAAGGAAGTATTTTCGGTGTTGCCTTCCTTTATGACCTATGTTGAGTATAATGGTGGGCTCGTTAAGAGAGAGCCCACAGATCTCTGTAGTACTAATTATTGCAATAATTCTCCTCAAGAATGTTGCATCACGTTACTCACTATCCATCTGTGTTCCACGTCGCTCGTACACATGTCTTTTGAAAAGTTTGTCCATAACACTGAACTTCTGTATTCGCAAGTAGAACCTATTTGTCTACCACTATTTTCTTTTCTTTTCTTTTTTTACTCAAAGTTTTAGAAGTTTATATATTGATATCATGATAGTATTGAAAGATTGGATACACAAGTTTGTATTCAAATTTCCTTATCTTCCAACTCTAAAAGAGGGCCTTTTTGCTTACATTTTGTCCAATGATCTTCACCACAAATCATGCTAAAATGTAACCAATATTAGAATATAGGCCAAAAGTTTAACCAAGTAGTAATCTAAATTTGACTTTGAGCTTAAAAGTAAACTTGTCTAATGTGGAGATAATAACTTAAATCGGAATTCAAAATTCAAAGTGAACTATATTGCTCCGTAGAGATAAAATTTTATAGACTGTATATAAATAAAGATTTTTGCAGTAGAAAATTTTTATGATTATTTTAGCATAAATGGACAAATATTCTTTGTCACGAGATAACTAGTGAAAAACAAAAAGTTAAATTACTATTTGGAGGAAGATCTAATATAATTCTCTTGAACTTTGTTGCAATTTCTCCCATTTCTTCATGGATTTCTTAGACTTGTTGAGCTTCCTTTTCTTGCTTCTTTGTAAAATTTGTAAAAATTTGCTTTTACCAAATATTTCTTATTATTAATAAGATTACAAATTATTTTATAATTTTAAACATATTTTAAGAAATGAATAACTAAAATAAAGAATGTGTTAAGTTTGATGAAGTTCATAGTCTCGTTACTTCTCTAAATCCTCCATATTTGTTTTAAAAAATATGAAACTACTTATTTCTCTCACATTGATAAAGCTTTGAGATGTATTCTAGCACAGGCATGCAACATATTGAAGTGGTTTAGCAGAGTTCGTATCAAACATACCAACCATATTCTATGAATGTGTAAATCTCTACATTTTGATATCCGTGAATTATTTTAAGTTGAAAATCTTAACTACTAATTTGAAAAGATTACAATTAAGTACATATCAAAATTAATTTGGTATTTCTTTCCTTAAAATATCAAAATTCATAATATTGTTAAAAATAATTTAATTAAAGTTACTTTGCGCAATAAAATATTTATAATTAAGCGAGAAAATTTACTTGGTGGCAAAAGCACAATATTTAAGTGAATGTTAACAAGATAAAGTTATGTCACATGTATTTTGTAAAATAAAAAGAAGAAAAATTAGATAGGAATAAATAATTATAACATCCATACCTTAAACTAAAATTGAAATTTTGAATAGAGGAAAAGCATTATCTTTTCTTTATTAAGAGAAGACAATGATATTAAGAGAAGACAATGATAAAGCAAACACATACAAAAGAGAGGTGAATTGTGTGTGACTTATAAAAATTTTGCAAGTTCTTTCAATTCGTATAATAAGTATATCCTAATTAATGAATAAAAATAGTAGGAGCCTGTCAGAGGATAAAGTCTTTTAAACGACAGGAGCCTGTCAGAGGATAAAGTCTTTTAAACGACAGGAGCCTGTTAGGCGATAGGAACCTTTTATAGAATAAGAGCCTACTTAAACAAAAGGAGCCTATTGAATGATGAATCATGTTAAAACAATTTAAAAACAGAAAGTGCTTGTTAAAACTAAAAGGAACCATCAACAAGTTGAAAACAGAAGGGACTTGGTATAAAAGTGAAGGAGCTTCTTGCTGAAATGAATACACACACAATATAATGTGAAAATATAAAAGATAATGAGAGAGAGAGAAAGGACGCAATCGATTTATATCAATTCGGCTTACAACCCAAGCCTACGTCTAGTCCCTAAGTATCCAACTTGAATGTTTCACTATAGAAATCCGGGTATTAAATTTGACGAGTCTCTCCAAGCTTACTAGTACACCTTTTTCAAGGTTCTCCAACCTTCCACACTCGAAGTGTATAACAAACTTTTAAAAGCTCACAGAAAAATAAAATAACAATTTCTCTCTTAATAGAATGATTTTACTTTCTAAGGCACAATAAGAATGATATGACTCTCAAGAATATAGATACTGCTCAAATGTCTCGAAGCTTGAGTATATTCGTTCGTTTTATAAGTGTTGTTGTTCTTCCTTAAATAGTCAATTTCTTCAACTAGTCGTTGCTTCACTTACATCTTTAATCAACTGGATGGATTTAAATCTGAATAACTTCGATATCATCTTTGTAAAACATCTTCCAGTAATCACGGGACTAATATACGATTTTCATAATTAGCAAGATCCTTTCGAATAAACCATTTCTAAAAAGGTAAGTTTATAATGAAGGTTCCTGCAAGAAAGAAAACGTATTTCTTATAATTTTATTTCCTTTTAAGAATTAGACCGTTAATTATACAAAGAAATAAATCCAATTTAAAATTTAAAATATTATACAATTATTATCAAAATCGTTAATCATAAACCTTGGGCTAACAGAAAATACAACTAAACTAATAAAAATTTGATGACAAATACCAAAATATATTTAGTTTGCCGCATGCATGAGCACCAACACAGACATGACATGAATATAGTACATTAATAAGCATGGTATAATACTACTCTTCAAAAGTTCATAAGCTAATAAGTTAAAAGAAAATAGATAGAGGAGTCATGTTATGTATTAAACTAGTAAAATAATTAAGTTAAAACTATAAAATGTAAGTTAAATAACTAAAAAATTTAAAAATGAGAAATAAGAATTTTTTTAAGTCTCATAATTCCTTTTTTATTTATACTTTAATTTTAAATTCTGTATGAAAATAAGATTTGATGTAGACTACAAAGAAAATAATAAATCCATTTATAAGATTATAAAATTTTAAAATTGTAAGAATTAGTAAGATAAATATAAATGACAAGCTTTTATTTCTGAGCAGTGAAGCCTGGGCTCGATCGGACCAAAAATAAAGGCCTGAGTCCTGAGATAAAAATACGATGTCGTTTTGCTTATAAGTGTCTTAAGGCTCGCTCAATCAACTTGCCATCTCTAAACACAATGCGGTGACGCAAAACATTTTTTCGCAATACATTTGCGTTCATTAGTGATTATTGCTAATCCTCTATTTGCATCAAATGATTACTAGCGAATCAAAGTCTTGAATAGATGATATTTGAATTATGGAAACATTTTGTTTCATAATACTATGTATTGCTTCAATTATTCAAAAAATTGTGTATGTTCAACGAGTTCCTATCTATAAATAAAAATAAATAAGATAAACATTTATAATATAAAAAACTAAAAATTTGCAAAAAAAATTATCTTGATTTCCTTAAACTCTTACTTCACTCTACTGTCAACATAGCATCCCTCCCTACAAAATCACCCTGACTTTCGTCTTCAATCCTGAATTTGTCCAGCCAAAGTGCAACTCCATCATCCAAACCACCATTTGTGACGGTCTTCAATGGCAAAGTTGTCTTTGCAGTTGCCATCCTTTATGTCTCTATTGGCAAAATTCTCCAGGACTTGTAACTCTGCCTTCATCTACCACGATTTCTCCATTTTGCCTGGACTGATACGCGTCGCAACTTTCGAAGAGTCACAGAAAGCCGTAATCTCGCTATTTTTGTCTGCACTACCACTTTCTTTTTCATTGCCAAAATAACCTAGACAATTGTCATCATCTTTCACTTTAGGATCATGTTCACCACAGCCTAATACGGCATCAACCCAGCCACTCTGCTGCACAAACGCATTGGAATTTATCTGCACAGGAGACTTCAAACGTGGTTTGCGTCGTTTATTTGGAGCTTCATCATCAGTCATTTAGCATAGTTGCCACATCTTCATCCCTCTACTACCATTTGCATCTCTTGAAGAAGGACATATTTCATGTGAAATGCATAATGAAATACTATTAAATGGGACAAGTAAGAAATTTTGACAAAGCATACCTGTGTCTATTGGTGGTTGTTCTTTACGAATTTTGTTTTAAATTTATTGTATAATTCATGACTTATTTAAACTTTCAATTCCAAGCTCATCTTAATTGTTATTTCTAATTTGCATATTTTAATATAAGAATTAAATTTTATATTTAAATATAATTTTTATAAATTATATGAATGTTAACCATTATGTCATCTACTTTCTTAATGTAAATTAAAATTTGATGGCATTAGCTCTCATACTTTTGGCTTTTGTAAATTTATCTTTCTTGACTATATTTACCTTCATGATTTGTAAACTAAAAATTAGTTAAGGATGACAATGAGCTGACCTATAGGTTCAAATTCAGATGTTCTCAATGAATCAGCCCATGGGTCTAAGTCCAGACTGACCTAAGACCCAACTCTTCTAAACAAAACAACTGACAATAAGTTAACCCATAGATTCAGATTCAGATATTTTCAATGGATCAGCCCATAGGCCCAAGCCCAGGCCTGCTCAAAGTCCAACTCTTCTAAGCAAAACAATTTGAACCATCCAACTTTTATATTTAGTTTTTAACTTTTCGGTTCTATTTACTTTAATAACTCTTGTTGTTAAAAACTAATCAATTTATTAATTGATCAGTCAATTTTTATAAATTAACAACTTTTTATAAACTAAATTAAATCGATTAAAATTTCCTTTTCAATTAAATTTCAAATTCTTCTATAGACAAGAGGCCGATAAATTTAATAATTAATTACATTATTATGTCTTTAAACTAAAAGAAGAGCACACAGTTTCTAAATTTAGTCTAAATTCTTTAGTCTTAAATTATGCAACCTTTCGGTCTGATTGATACAACACTTAGAAATTTAAATGCATCTTTTAAATATGATTGATACAACTTTCAGAAATTTAAATGCAACTTCTTGTTAATCACCAATGCATTAAAAAAAAAACTCTATATCTTAAAGTTGTATCAATTACACCCTTGACAGAAGCAAACACTGGCTCCATAAATATAATGCTCTTCTTTATTTACCACTACGTCACATATATTTGCACTTCAGGATTATTGAGGTTCTATGTCTAAAAACCAGGGGCAGAGTAGCAGAAAACTCCAAACACATCAACATAGAAGAAAGTGCAAAACCTAGGCTTTATTTACCATCGTTGTTGCCACCATACTGGGTTGAATTTCCATTCCAAAAGGCATTTCTATCATTGAATCGGGCATCATCATCATCATGTTTTAAAGTGTGAATATTGCTTCCAAAACGAGAGGAGGTCGGTTGTCTGCTCTTGTCACCATTTCTGCCGCTTGAAGAGGTGCTTTGATTCTGATAGTTGTTTGGAAAAGGTCTCTGACCTGCTAAGTTATTATTTAGCGATGCATTTGGACCTATCACACAGAAGACAGTTTAGTTGAGGTAGATATTCCACCGAAAGTATTCAACCAGATTTTCAGTACGACCTGTTTTCTATATGCTATACATTTAGATGTTCGGATGAATTCCACGAAACTAATCTCTACCTTAGAGCATTTGTTACAAGACTCACCAGTCCCCACACAACAGTGTTAATAGTAATTCCACATAGTTCGACACTAGCAGTAAACCATAAAGATAAATGCATGCTTCCTCAACCGGTCTTCGAATTGCATTCTCCTTAATCAGTCTTCGTATTAAAAATGCAGACATTATACTTATTTAAAACCTTAGGTCTTGAGTAAATCAGAGCATAAGTCAGGTGAAAGTAATGAAACTGGTCCATGTGAAAAACCCAAACCCTGAATGAGCTAGAGCCAAAATGCAGTCGATTGATGCAAATTCCATGTTGCAATGACATAGATCCATACAGAAAACATAACCTCCTTCTAGGTTAGACCACACACTCTACATAAGTTTACATTTCAATTGTGACCACCTAATTCAGCCTTCTAAGACTAAATTTTTAGGCTTTGGACAACATTGATCACCTCATGAAGGAGGCTGAGGGGGGCAGCCGGGTGGATGTAAAGGTACTACGATATGGTAGCAGGACTTATGAAACTAACTTGAAAAGAATAAACTGAAACTTGTCAATACCACGAACTCAAAGGGGAAGCATCAAAAAAAAGTTATGGTGAAGTAATTGATTACTGAACTTTGACAATTAACATGCAAAATGATTAGAGCAAAAAATAGGGAAAAATAATATGCCTAATTCCCACAGGATGTTATGCATGAATTGAACTAATTCAGTAGGGTTATAGAAGCTTCCTAAAAAATGAAATAAAAGGTGACCTTCTTCATGACAAAGAGTCAACCTAAAAAAATGTGATTGGCATACAAAGAAAGGTGTAGAAGTTCACCATATTCCCATGCGCCAGTTTGAGCTTGCCCACTACTCGATGAGGTTGCATTACCACGGAAATAAGAAAGAGGATTGACATAAGACAAAATCCCTCTGAGGAATGGAAAATATCCCCCCTCATTCCCATTTGATGAATCTCCCGTGGAGGTTATTTGGTCAGAAACTCCTCTGTTGTAGCTTGTGGCTCCATGACGAAGAACCACTATCAATGCTTGTCTATTAAAAAGGGCTAATTCTGATAATGATTTGCTCAAATCTGCAACAAATTCAGATAAAAATGAGTTCAGAGACAAAAATGCTGCAACACATGACCTATAAATGGAGGAAATTAGTTGGAGATCTAAAGTTCATACCTTGATCACTGAATACCTTGCGGGGATAAGGAATGGCAAGGTCATATGAGCCAATTTCATTTCCTTGATTGCTGTCCACATAGTCTTTGACTGCTCTCAAAGTGCTTGTTACAGGAAATCTCTCCTGTAGGCTTGCACCCGAGGGCAATCTGATGCTCAAATGTACCTCACATGATTCGCTGACTCTTGTATTATTGTGCAATACACTAAACTTCTCATTAGGCACAGGTTCTTTCTTAATATCTGGTATACGTTTATTAGTTTCAACAGTTCCTGGATCTGAATCTCCATGCAAGACAACTGAATGATCAGCTATGACTTTTGCAGGAGTAGGGTCACCATCTGTAGCAATTGAAGATAAATGATTGTTTGTAGAATTTTCTGGGACTACCACCAGGGGAGAAGGTACATCTTCAACTTCTGTGTTTGGAAGCAATGGCTGGTCATCCCTACTAGTTGATGACTTACTAGTGGTAAGTGACCTCGGAGATGTTTTATCATCCAAATTATTTGCGTGTTTCTGTATAGAAAAAACATGTCAAGCATATGCTTGTAGTAATGAAAAAAGTAGACCATTTGAGCAGAAAAATAACAACCCATAGAGTTACCTCAACCTTCTGTTCATCGCTGTTGTCTTCTTCTATTTCAGAAGAATCCGATGGTTTGACCAGTGATTGGACAGGCTCGACTGATGGTGATGGCAGCACTGAACTTGAAGAAGTTTCCCCAGAAGTAGATACTTCTGTTTTTCTAGAAGCAAGTGCTGCAGACAGGACACTTACAGTTGTTTCCTGCATTTTTCATCAATGTTCCAATTAGGAAAAGACCACTTCCAAAAGTTATAGTGGGCAACAAATTTTTTAAAATAACAAAGTGACAGAAGGCTTTTTTCCATCAACAGAATATTCAGAATGTAGAAACCTTGATTACAGTGATTGAACAAGATAAACAGAAACAAAATGACCTTTGTTCCTATCAGTAATACAATAAGAACAATCAGACAAGCAACTTATTAAACATCACAGCCACAGTGACTAATATTCCACTCCAAAACTAACAAGATATTCCTTGAATTGGATTCACATCAAGTCTTCCATTCTTTTACGGATATTAAGTTATTAACTCAATATCTTGTATTGCAATTGCATGACTTAACATACTTCAGTAACTATTCTCGTTCAAAGTAAGAGATGCCTTGTAGCTCTTACACAGGCTGGAGTGATCCATGAAAATCGTTACCTCAATCAAGTGAAATTCAAAATGAAACAAATTTAAGTGTGATAGTATAACACTAAAGCTGGATTTTGAACTATTTAAACTTTTTCAACAAACTTGATCCAAATCATAGTACCAGCCACATCCAGTTCTCAATGAATTTGGGAGTCTTATGTAAAGAAGAATAAGGGGGAAATAGTAAAACCAGAAGAGGTCAAAATTAGAAGGAAATAACTTGTGAAGAACCAATTCAAAAGCAAACTACGATAGGTAAAGTTGCGTTAGAGAAAGTATCCCAAATGTCACCAAAACCTAACAAATGGCAGATAACAGTCAACTTCTTTGTTTCATCAGGAAACCACTGATAAGAGGCAAAAAGATGCCGCCCATTTATGGTCCATTTCAGCTACTTTAAGCTCCTTAGAATTACCATGTGTTTGTTTCAAAGATTGAAAACAACATAACAGACGAGAGTAAATTATGGACACAATTAAAAAGCAAATATCAAGCATGCCTGAACATGAAGTCCAAACCATCCCTTCTCTAAACTTGATGCCAAGTCTTCAGCGTTGACAAATCCTTCTGAACAATTTCAAAGAAAAAGATTGTAATGCTAGAGCAACTTTAGTTCTCATTTTACAAAGTATCTCAAACAAACTCTTTGACATTACTAGTTACCTCTATGCCAAATTTGAACCCCATTGTAACCAATAGCTGCTATTGACGGAACAGATTTCTGTGGGTCTGCAGTGAGTTGATGCAAGGATAACTTACAAGTTTTCACAGTGTCAACTTAAAAAGCCCCATGTTAAACTTCGTGCAAGTCAATATACCAACAAAATCAGATGTTGAAGGCTTAAATTCAAAGAAATATAGAACTCAAAGCTGGTAATGTTAAGGAGTTCTACCAGATAGCATCATTCATCCTTCGGAAGATGTCCTTTTCTTTCTAATTTCCAGGTAATATCATAAAACAAAATGAATGGAGATAGAAAATGTAAAGCAAGAGAAGAAGGATTGAAGATGAACCAGAACCATGATCCTGGTCTGAATAGAAATGAAAACAAAAATATAGTTGGCCTACATTAAGCTATAAGGGTTTACCTAATGTAATGGCAAACCAAGAAATGAATTACAAGGAAAAAGAATCAATTTAAGATCCTGGCTCAACCCCCTAACCTGAAGAGTCTAACTGACCTGAACTTCTTTTTGGACATCCTGGCATCATGTGCCATCCTATAATGTAATCTAGTTCATCACTGCGTAGCCATGTTGCATAAATGCTACCTCACATGTTACAAATAGTTCAGAAACATGCAAGCTTAATGTTCCCCTGGTTATTAAAACTTGAAATAGCACGTGGTATCAATAATATTAATAACAAACACCATTAATTACCCAAAGAAGTAAGCAACTTTTCTTTCCCTTTTTGAAGAACTCGATATATCTCATCACTAGAAGTACAATGTCAGATTGCCAGATGAAACACTTAAGTAGCGCCTAAAGAAGAGTGAGTGAGAATAGTTATAAAGCAAGTATATAAATATGAAAAAGAAGGATACATATTGCTGAAAATTTTGCTGCATCATTGCTTCCTTCTGGTAAATGCAATAAAATGCAGTACTTGGACAATGACTTTACCACCTAGATGCAGCATTTGAGTGTAAGAATCAGCATATTAAGGCATTCAGAAATCTCAAGAGTCAAGGGTAAAATAGAAAATTGAACGAGATAACTACCTTTGGATCTATCCAGGTGGTCTTTTCCAATTCATTTGATACTGAATCTGTGCCTGAAAATCAGGAGATAAATCAAGAGAAAAAAAAGTAAGTAACTATTAAAACTTATATTGCAAGTAAAAGAAGGATACTAAAAGATTTCCAGGTACCATATCACCACAGAAAAGAAAAAGGCTAAAATATCAAAACAGAATGTGTATATATAAACGCATAAGATATCAAAAACTTGACTGAGTTCTACAAAGCAAAACTAAAAAGATAAGGTGTTAACTGACCAGTAACAACTGACAACAAAGCAAGCATAAGGACTGGAACATATCAAATCAACAGCAACCTCCAATTTCCATATCAAATTAAATTAAGCATAGCAGTATCATCCACGCAAAGAAAGAGTTGAAAGCTAACTCAACTAAATAGAAATTACCAGAAATATAAACAACAAACAGCTTCTTCTGCTTCTGGGATTCGATAATTGCCTCAGGAATTGAACCTTTGTACGTAAGATCACAGAGAGAGGGCTCCATCTGACATAATGAAGCTCGAATTGGTCCAAATAAATAAAATCATAAATGACGAGACAAAATTTCAGGACACGAACATCGATTATTATCAGTAACAAAAAGACAAATTAGGTTCTCAATAACAACTAATTGGCGATACAAGTTTCACTATACTAATTTACTTGCTCTGCAGAATAATTCAAACAAAAAGTCGACAAGTTAAACGCAAAAGACGAAATATTTCAATTTCAATCAGATTAATATCACAAAAGCCGAAGACTAAACCCTAACCAAATTCAATTTGGGAATTGAAAAATGGAAAATTGTGGCATGCAGTATCTACCTTAGGGTTTGAGTTCACAATCAATATTATGAAAAGTCTATAAGAATAATCGAGAAGAAACGAAATGGAGCAGTCGGGATGTTTTCAACTGTTACGTTCGTTCACTTCGTTGAGCTGTAATAGACTAGCCAGTTACTCAAGTGATTTCCCGCACGTGTCATGCACGAGGCCCAGTGGAAACTCATAACTTGACCTTTTGTTTTGTTTTGTTTTTTTTTTTTTGAAAAGGGAAAGCTACCGAAATATTACATAATCAGTTTGGGGGAACCCATTCCCGACAAATCTTCAAGAAGGATGAGGTGGCACCCTATGGGTGTAATGCTAAAATAAGTGATACCAAGATCAAGGTGGCCGGCGTAATTGGCTAGCCAGTCAGCGCATCTGTTGCCTTCTCGATAAATGTGTCGATGAACAACAGTCCAGTTACAGGTGAAGAGCTCGTGGATCCCTATGATTATGGGATTGTTGGTCGTCGCTCGGTTGGCGGAAGAGGAGATAAGGGTGAGGACTGCTGTGGAGTCCACTTCAAGTTCAATCCGTCGAAACCCTAGGTTCCACGCTAGTGTGAGCCCGGTATATACTCCCCAAAGTTCCGCGTTAACCAATGTATACCATCCAAGATTTTGGGAAAAGCCACCAAGTCAATTGCCTTCACTGTCTCGGAGAAGTCCTCCCGCTGTGGCTGTGGACGAGACCTGTTACTGGCTCCAACTGTGTTTAGCTTAACCCATCTAGGAGGAGGTTTGCGCCATCCAACAAGTTGCTCCTAGCGAGGGCGAGGACCGAAGTGACCTTGACTGGGCCATGCTGTTGCTAAGTGCGTCATACCTGCATAAGACAAAATGGAAGACAAAGGTGAGGAAAGCCAAGTAAAATGGTTATCAAAAAGGGTCTTGTTTCTTTATGTCCACAGGAACCAGCAAGTTATGCCAAACAGGATCGACCAATCATGCCCTAGGACGCGCCGGTGGTGGTTGAGATTGTGACTTAGCCACTCCTAACTCGGTAGAGTGAAGAAATTCGTAGAGACGATGTGTGAGGGGAATATGTTCCACACATGACGGGCTTTTTGGCAGTCGCGGACGACGTGTAACAAGGATTTATCGAGACGACAATGATAACAAGCGCCGTCGGTAGTGAAGTGCTTACGAATTCGGTGTTGGTTAGTGAGTAAACGATCATGGTCCAAGAGCCAGAGGAAGGAGCGAATACGTTGGGGTCCTGGCCATTGCCATATTAGCTTCCAAACCCCTTGAGGCAGAGACTCTGCATCGTCCCTGATCATGGAATAAGTGGAAGCGACAGAGAATTCACCAGTGTTGGAAGGTCCCCAGATCAATTTATCGGGACCGAGATGAGATAGCGGGGGAAACATGCCTGCTATACAGCGACAGATCGACGTCGGGAGATAAGGCTGAATGGCGACCCACTGTCAATTATTGTCTCGGTCGACAAAATGATGAACGCTAAGGTGGAGAGAAGAGTCAGAGACTGGGGAAGTAATATGGGTGAGCAAGGGGCAGAAGTCTGAAATCCAAGAGTCGAGCCAGAAGCGAGTGGTGTGACCATTGCCCACCATCCATTTCATTCCGTGCAGAAGTATATGCCAAATTGCCTGTAGGCTCTTCCAAATCATCAAGCCATCAGTGGCATTAAGGGATGTGGGGATGTTGTTGGCGTCAAAATTGCACTTCGCAGAGAGGACTTGAACCCATAAGGCCTAAGGCTTTGTGATCAGAGCCCAACCTAATTTCGCTAAGAAGGAATCATTGGTTTCGCGAATAGTCCGAAGACCAAGGCCCCCTTGCTCTTTCGGTTTGCAGACGACCGTCCAATTAACTAGGTGAGTCCGCTGTCGACCAGTTGACGAACCCCACAGAAATTGTCTCATAAGTTTTTCCAACTCGTCGCAAAGACTCCGGGGTAATCGGACCGTCTGCATTGTATAACTGGGAAGGGCCGCTATAACAAAGTGAACCAAGGTAATGCGCCCTGCCAGGGACAAAAGTTTGGCCGACCAGCCGGAAAGACGTTGTTACACCTTGTCAATGATGTATTGGTAAGTTTGCTTGTTGACTCGGCCATGGAGGAGAGGGACTCCCAGATAACGCCCGAGGTCTTGGTCTGTTGAAAATTTAAGGTGCGACATAATAACTGAGACTGGGAAGAAGGAACGTTTTTAGAAAAATAGCACCTAAATTTGTCTGCACTGACTCGTTGGCCAGAAGCCTTACAAAATGAGTTTAAGATATCCCAAATAACAGACACTTAATCCTGAGAGGCCGCAGAGAAGAGTATAAGGTCATCAACAAAGAAGAGATGGGAAAGGGGTGGTTCAGTTCTGTTGACCTTGATCGGTGTCCATTTACCCTGTGCGAATGCATGTTTAATAGAGTGGCCCAACCTCTCGATATACAAGACAAAGAGGTAAGGCGAAAGGGGGTCCCCTGTCTGATACCACTGAAGGGATGGAAGGCGTCACTAAGGTCCCCAGACTAGTTGACCTGAAGGGAGACCGTGGAGACACACTTCATTATGAGACTAATCAACGACTCCAGGATTCCGACGTCGATGAGAGTATCGTGGATGAAGTTCCACGAGAGACGATCATAGGCTTTCTCAAGATCCACTTTAATAGCCATTATCCCTTTCCTACCCGATTTCCGTTTCATCTTATGTATAACCTCTTGGGCGATGATGATATTATCTGTAATTAGCCGCCCTGGGACAAAGCTGCATTGAGTCGGGGCGACCAGCCCATCCAGATAAGGTTTAAGCCGATTGACAATGATCGTTGTTATAGCGTTATAAAGCACCGAGCATAACGCAATAGGTCAAAACTGCTTAATCGAAGTCGGAGAAGGAAGTTTGGAAATAAGAACCATGATGGTGCGATTGAGTGCAGAATCCCAGACTACATGGCAAAAAATACTCTGAAGAAAAAGAGTCAGAGAAGGACAAATGGTATCCCATTGGAATTGATAGAAAAGGGCGATGAAGCCATCATACCCTGGAGCTTTGTTAGGATTCATGCTGAAAAATGCAGCTTTGACTTCGTCATGACGAATGGGATGTTCCAAATCCTCGGGAGCATGCTGAGGAAAGAGGGGGAATTGACCACGGAGCAGCCAAGGGGAGTGGGGCTTCGGGTCTTCCCTATATAAATCTGCAAGGTAGGTTTTCGCTAAGCTGCTGAGGCCCTTGGAATCTGAAAACACCGTGCCATTGTCATCTTTCAGGCAATGGTTCCTTTGCTGATTGTGTCGGATCTTGGTGAGGGTATGGTAATACTTAGTATTTCTGTCGCCCTGTGCTAGCCACTAGCTTCGGGTTTTCTGGTGTCAGTAAAGTTCTTCTTGATAAAGGACCTGTTCTAGCTCCGACAGCAGAAACTCTTCGGGTATCGTAGGGAGGGCGAGTTGGATTCGTCGAGCTATTTTTGGATGCCAGCGAGGTGGGCCATAAGACGTTTTTCCGATGAAAGATGTTACCAAAAGTGGTGGAATTCCAAAGTTGGAGTTGAGCCGAGAAGTTGCTAAGCGCACCACTAAAGTCAGAGCTGCTCGGTTGCCAATAGGCAGCGACAAATTGGCCAAAAGTGCTATGAGTTAACCAGGCAGATTGAAAGCGAAAGGGCCTAGTTGGCGGAGGAGAAGACGCACTAGTACTAAAATTAATTAGGAGAGGTCGGTGGTCGGATTTTAGGAAAGGGAGATGGGAGACTGTGGTATGGTGGACGACAGACTGCCAATCGGTGGAACTAAAAGCCCGATCAAGGCGAGCAAGAACTTGGCCTCTATGCCAAGTGAATCTCGGTCCAGAAAAACCCAAATCCTGAAGGTTACAATTGTGCACACAGTCTCGAAAGTGCGGATTTATGGTAGAGCGGAGGCAAGAGCCACCGCGTTTGTCCGAACTTTCCAACTTTGCATTGAAGTCTTCACCCACTAGCCACGTCTTAGAAGTAATGCGGGCAATTCTGGGTAGATACTTCCATAAGAATTTCTGAAGCGTGTACGTGGGGCTAGCATAAATGGCAGTGAAATCAAACGACAAATGGCCCCAGTCAATGCTGGCGTGCACGAATTGACGGTGAGCTAGTAAAATCCGGACCACTATGTCTGATTGCCAAAGAAGCCAGATACCACTCGAGTATCCTTCAGTTTTCACTCGAAAAGAGTGGGCAAAGCCCAAACTAGTAATAACTTTCAACGCCCGTACCCCACTTATACGAGGCTCTACCAAAACTACTAGACGTTGTTTGTGTATGTGAATGTAGTTTTTGAGGATAGGCTTGAAGGTCCGCCCTCCAGCCCCTTGACAATTCCAGATAAAAATCGACATAAAAAGGACTAAGGGTAAAACGAAGTTACGGGACAGCGAACTCCCTCCTCGGACATCGCTTGACATTAAGGTGATGATGGAATAGGTGGGGTCTCCTCCATCCGGGTATCAAAGTCGAGAGGGAGAGCTGTGGCGGCTGCTGAATCGTTATTTGGGTCAGGTGGTCATGCTGGGGGTAATATGTTTAGGAGGCTAGTCGAGGTCGAGGGGTCTTCCTCCATGACCCCACCACCCGAATCCTCCTGCATGGGCAGAGTTAACGTAGGATCCTGGAGAATCACGTCGACGTGGGAGGGTATCGTGAGGGCCACGTGACGTGGGTTTGGGCTGTGGGGTGCTGTTGAGTTGGGCTGGGCTGGCAGCAATGGGTTAGAGGGGCTAGGGTTCGACGAGGTCGGCTGGGCATGAGGCCCTGCGGGGTGGGTTGGACCTGCTGGGATTTGAGGGCTGACTGGGGGGGCAGGGCCGGCTGGGCCGTGAAGGTGTGCTGGTTGGTGGCCTGTTGCGGGGTGGAGGGGCGCGGATCCAAGAGGCTGCATGGGTGGGAGCAAGACGACGCCGGGTTGGAAGGTTTGTTAAGCGAGGCAGATCTAGTCTGAGTCGACGCACGTTTCATCTTACTGACCCGAGTGGAGTTCTACTGTTGGTTTCGCTCGCGTAGGGGCGATTGCGATGGAGGAGTGCGGATGGCAGGTTGTTGATTGTCAGTAGCCGTTGCGGAAGGGATCCCAGTAGAGGCTAACGGCTCGAAGGTTGACAACGTTGTGAATCTCAAGCCCTGCAGACCTAGGGAAGGGGGAGGGAGGGAGCTGTCTTATCTTGGGGACGTTGGAGTGGAAGGCATCCGGCGAGGTCGACGTTGAACTTGCATCCAGGTACTGAACTCTGCTTGCTGAGTAGCTCCGGAGGAGGATTCGCAATTGATTTCTGAAGGGGTGGGCGGCGGTGGGCCACCAATAAAGGGAGCAGAGTTGGGTGTGGCCGCCGGGCGTGAGGGACAACTCAAGGCACTATGTCCGACCCAGCCACAACCGAAACAAATTTGGGGAAGTCCTTCATAGGCGACCTTAATGATTTCACCGTCGAGGTCAATAAAGCAGAGGGGGAAGCTTAAATCTATGTCTACAGCGACTCGAGCAAACTTCCCTCGATGAGCTTGTTGGGTATTGGAATCAATCTTGACTGTGCGACTCACCAGATTATCAAGGGCAATGAGGATGGAAGGGTGGTAGCGAGCAACTGAGAGCTCAGGGAAACGCACCCAAGCTACGACGTGTGAAACCTGTCCAGTCGAAGGTCTGAAGTACGGAGTCCACAGTTGAACCTAGAGGGTGTGGCCGGAGATTACCTATGGACCCTACGTAAGGGTTGTGAGGCAGTCTTCCTTCCCAAACTTTATCCAGCTTGCCTTTGAATGTGGACGAGAGTTCTATTCCCATGCCAAAATCGCCTTGAACCAGCGAGATGTCCCCCCTGTTGTTTTAATGGGTTCTTCATCAGGCCATTCCAAGGCTTGTGTGTCCTGTCCAGATTCTGAGTGTCCAGTGACCACCGTACTATAACTAAGGGGTCGGCTCGGTGTCTGTGGGGGAGGGTCTTCATCCCTGTCGCGTATTCTAACTTTTTTCGCCGCATGTTCCAAATCAGAGGAGATGAGAGTGTTCGGCATCATGAGAGTACATCAATAGATAGCAAATGGGACTTTTAACAAACAGATAACAGGCAAGTATCGCGGACAGAAGCACAAAGGAAGGGGTGCTGGGAAAAGGCTAGAGCTCGCTGAGAGGAAGGATAGAGAAAGTTGGTGTCTCTAAAGCTTCAGAAGCGGCTCGCCGCAAGCGTTCAAAACCGCAAGATTTGGCAATGAATCCAAAGTTGTAACCTTTCGCCTTCCGTCAGAGTAACCATATCTCAGGAACAAGCTTTTCTTGGATTGTGTTTTTTTTTTGGATGAGGATTTTATTTGTACGTTTTGAAAGTAACAATTCTCGTTAGGATGCAACTTACAACTTTCAGACAGTTCTCGTGATTCTTCAATGAGTGTTTAAGAGGTGTTAGAAGTGCCTAACTCACCCCCAAAAGCTAGCTCAAGAGGAGGAGGTTTGCACATTATTATAAATTGTTGAATGCCTTCATAGTTGTCCAATGTGAGATTTCTGACACACCTCCCTCAGTCCAAAGTAGGACTGGACATCTGATGGACATATTGGGCAAAGGGACATAACTGGGCACCGCCCCAAACTATCGAGACAAACTGGCTCTGATACCATGTTAGAAAGTGCCTAACTCACCCCCAAAAGCTAGCTCAAGAGGAGGAGGTTTGCACATTATTATAAATTGTTGAATGCCTTCATAGTTATCCGATGTGGGATTCCTGACAAGAGGAGACAATATATATACCTTGTTGAAGACGAGCGATGATTCTGGTGAGGAGAGTTGACAATCTGATTTCCCAACCCATTAAAACAAGATGGAACATTTGAGAGTAATCTACTTTTAAGTCACTCAAGTGAATTTAAGCATGTATTAAACGTAATAGCTGTTTTGACCAGTAGCGTCTAAATAGGTAAATCTAATGTATCTCGATGATTAGTGTAATTTTGTAATTTTGCAATAGCTTGGTTATCGATAAACAAATACCTTCTTTATTTTTCAAAAACAAAAGTCTAATTTGATAATTTATTCGTAATTCATCAAATTCACTCTCATACTTGTAATAAATTTTTTTTAAGGAAGCTAAACTGAAAACGTTTTACTTAAGATAACAAAGCCATGCAATCTGATTTAACCAACAATTTAAATCATTCTAGATACGGGCCATTGTCGTCCTAATGTATATCAAGTCCTTTCAGAGTTATGCCCAAGTGCAGCTGCACGCGAAGGACAAATCTCAGAGGCAGTGCTTTGGGGTGGCAATTGCTCCTGGAATTGCTCGTGCTTGCGCGACGAGATTCTTCAAATTTATATCGACTTGTGAATGATTGAATGCTTTAGCATGCCACTCTCGCGGGGCACGGACTCGGATATCACCATCGATGTAGGGTTCGGGTCTTGCGAGAGTGGGGTGTTACACCTACTAATACCATGCAGGATGTTTGGTATCTTGACAGCGGATGTAGCAATCACATGACTGGTAACAAGGATTTTTTTATTGATTTTGATGAATCCATAAAAACACAAGTTAGGATGGGTGACAACAACTATATTCAGGTATGTGGTATGGGGATTGTTGCTGTAATTTCAAATTCTGGGAGGAAACTTATTTATAATGTTATGTATGCTACTAGTTTGGCTCAAAACTTACTTAGTTTAGGTTAATTAATGAGAAGAAGGTATTATGTGGTATTTGAAAATGATGAATGTAAAATTTTTTATAGAAGCATGAATTTGGTGTCCTCAGTTAAAATGACAGAAAACAAGATGTTTCCAATTTGTTTATGAAGATTACGTGTCAATGCCTTTTCTGTATCATGTGATGATTGCAGGGTTTGGCATAAGAGATATCGTCATCTTAACTTTGGTAGCTTGGGTTTGTTGCATAAAAGGAAGATGGTTTCTAGTTTTCCTATTTTGAAAGGTGACAGGAAGTTACGTTAAGCGTGTGTTTATGGGAAACATCATCGAGATAAATTTCCTATAGGTAAAGCAAGGAGGGCTACGAAACCATTGATGTTAGTTCATGCTGACGTATGAGGGTCTATACAGTTTTCTTCCTTAAATAGAAGTTAGTCTTTCTTAATCTTTATAGATAATTTTACAAGGCTAACATGGGTGTATTTCTTGAAGGAGAAATCTGAAGTTTTTTAAAACTTTAAGAATTTTAAAGCTATTGTTGAAAAAGAGAGTGGATACTATCTTATGACACTTCAAATTGATCGCGGTGGCAAATTTTTATCTACTGAATTCAAAAAATTTTGCAACTTTCATTGTATTCGACGACAAAAAATAGCTAGCTATACACCCCAACAAAATGGGGTGGCGGAACGCAAGAATAGAACTATTGTTGAAGCAGCAAGAGTATGTTGGATGAGAAAAGACTGCCCAAAAAATTCTGGGCTTAAGCTATAGCTTTTGTAGTATACTTAAGCAACAAATCACCAACCCGAGCAGTTCAAGATATGACGCCATATGAAGCCTGGTATGGTACAAGACCAAATGTAAGTCATTTACGAACATTTGGATGCATTGCTTTTGCTTTTATACCAGCTAAATTAAGAAGGAAACTTGATGAAAAAAGTGTTAAATGTATATTTCTTGGGTATAGTGATGAAACCAAAGGGTATAGGTTGTTTGATCCTGTAACTAACAACTTAAATGTTAGTCGTGATGTTATTTTTAATAAAAGTGAAGCTTATAAATGGGAATTTGAAGAAGAAAAGGCTGCCTATGTTGAAGATTCTGCACTACAAAAAACTAGAAATCTTGCTGAAATTTATGCTGCAACAGAGGAAGCTTATGTTGCACTGGAGCCTAAATGTTTTGAAGATGCAACTAGAAGGAAAGAATGGGTGCAAGCAATGGAAATTGCAACTATTAAGAAGAACATGACATGGAGTTTGGTGGATTTGTCAAAAGAGAAGGAAGCAACTGGTTTTAAATGGATTTATAAATCCAAATTCAACTTTGACGGATCCTTGCAACAAAACAAAGCCCGGTTAGTCGCTAAAGGCTACTCTCAAGTACCAAGTATTGATTTTACTGAAACTTTTGCATCAGTTGTTCGTTTTGATATTGTGAGAATAATTTTGGCCTTGACTGCTCATAATGGATGGAAGGTTCATAAGTTGGACATCAAGTCTGCATTTCTTAATGGTGATCTTTTGGAAGATGTATATGTAGAACAGCTATAAGGTTTTACTATTAAAGGAGCTGAACAGAAAGTGTACAAGCTACATAAAGCCTTATATGGCCTAAAGCAAGCTCCAGGGTATGGTACAACAAGATTGACTCTTCTTCTTCACAACATAATTTTGAAAAAAGTGCAAGTGAGCCAACTCTTTATGTGAAGAAACATATGCTTTTCTGATTGTATATTTGTATGTTGATGACATAATCTATACTAGGAACTCAGCTTAAATGATGCAAGAATTTAAAGAATCAATGATGCAGTCTTTTGAAATGTCTGACTTGAGGTTATTGAATTATTTTTTTAATATTGAAGTGCTACAAGATTCAAATGGTATATTTATCTCTCAAAAGAAGTGTTGAAGGCATTTTTATCATTAGAATTAATGGCATTTTTCCTTAATTTCTGGATTAATTATTGGGTTATATATATATTTTTCTTGCTAAATTGCTTGGTTCGCCTGAACTTGCATTTATAATTTTTCATGTTTAATTTGTAGGAAATGCGCTTAATTTTGATTGTAAAGAACTACAACAGTCCAAGGCGAAAATCAAAGAAAGCAGCTGGCGTTGGATGGCTGCGTGAACAGTGGTGTGTGCGTAAGTTTGTGAAGAAATTAAGCAAGCATTAATTGGTCACTTCAGCTATAATAGGAGGCTGGAGGTTTGTCAGCGTGGAGAACAAAAACGGCATATCACAATTGAAAAAAAATACAAACAAAAGGGCAGCTGCTAGAGACAACGAAATCAACGCCACCAAAAGCAAATGAAGACAGCTGAAAGCATGCAAAATGGAGGCGATACCACAAGAAAATCACACAAACGGACAGCTCCAAGGATCCACAAAAGAAACGAAAATCACTCACCAAATCAGCCTCCATACTTGACTCACACAAAAATACACTCTTTATCCACATGTTGACGGCTGGTTAGGTGGAGAATAATGAAGCAACGTGGACACATGTAGATGGGAGGAGCTGAAAACGTTGAAGAGAAGAACTAGAGCTTCAGGGGTGAAGGAGGAGCAGCTCCAGCAAAAAATCCACCAAGCAACCACGCCAAAAGCTTGCAGGGATTTTAGACCATAATGCATGACAAGAGACCTACCAGTTAGAGTGGCTACCGACAAAAAATAGCACAAGAAAATCCCACAATAACGACAACCATAGGGGCAGCTCCAGAGATATTCACGCACGTTACATGGAGGAAGACAATAGGGAAAGAAAAGGAGAGTAGCGGCTGCGTTAGAGGCTGGAAAAATAAGAAGAAAAGTAAGAGTTTGAGGCGTGAACAATGAGTAGGAGAAGAACAACGCAGGGGGCTCTTTAACTTTACAAAAAAAAGAAAACATTGAAGCAAGTGGACAGCAACGAAATTCATTGATTGGGGCTCAACTTTACACATTAGGGGGGTCCACTAAGCAGTTACTTTCTACTTTGCTATCAACGTTACATTCAATACACAGGGGGAGGCTAACGTGGAGCTTGAAAACCAAGGAAGGGACCATTCACTCATTAGTTTTGGTTCATTCCTCTCCACTCGCTGGGCCATTCACGTTACGCACAATACATTAAAGGGGGCTCCATTTTCACTCATTAAACAACTCTCTCCACTCACTCTCTCGAAGGAGCATCACGTTACAAACAACAGAGTTCAAGGGGCCACTCACCACAACTCTCTCCAGGAGCAACTCCAAGACCAAGCAACAACGTTAGGACGGACCAACATTTTTCCAGCAACAAAAGGAGAATAGGGGCTGTTGGCAAAATAAAACGTTATACACCAGCTGGAGAGGAGTTAGGGG
>JAOSBL010000005.1:8534204-8545581 GCA_027568915.1 Erythroxylum roraimae
GTTTGAGAATTATGGTACTTCTTTGTATAGACACATAGATCCTGGACTTCGGGAAAGTCCCGGAACAATTTTTTTTTGTTTTCCGCATCGTGTGTATGTGATGCACGCACCGAGATTTTCCTACAGAATTAACTCTTAATTCAAGCAAATCATGAAGGGTTTCATGATGCCAATTTACCATAATATAAGTGGATTAACACATGAACTCTTTGATAGTTAATTATCTGACTTATGAACCTTTCCATAGACAATTACCGTGCAATTCGTCCCTTTACCATTTTATAACCCACTTGGTTCGAAGTATGGGCTATGTGTCAACTTCCACTAGATTGACTACATCACATCTAGTCCAAGTGATGTTAGTTTTTATCCTGAGAGCTCATTACTCTATGTGTCATTGAAGACTCTCTTCATGACACATAACTGCTCTGGCTAGAGACTCCTGAGTAATGACCCCGACAAGAGACTGTGGGTATCACCTCTTTCTATCAGGAGTGTTGAATCTTTTATTGGCTACCTAATTAACTTCAAATACCAATTGTTGTACCCAATCACCACCTTAAGAGCAACCTCGTCTTGAGGTAACAAGAAATGATGTCAAAGCACAGGATCAGTATCTAAGATATCCTTGAGTACTTTAAATCTAAGGATATTTGCACAATTGATATGGTGAGATTAATCATTGACATTTGATAGATCATCCATATAATAATCTCATAATGGGTCATCCGATGTACTTACTACTCTTAGTAAGTATCCACATGTTAACTCTAAACATCTCATGCTTACAGTTTGTGAGATCCACTGCTTGATTAAATCAAGGAGTATAACATGTGCTAGTCTACCCGGATTAATAATGTCTTATCTTATTAATTCTATGACTAGGGATAATTTAGATACAAATATAATTGCACATGATAGGAATCTTATTATCATGATCTCAACATGATTTCCTTCATGTTATATTTTGTATCATAGACTTCATTAATTCGATTTAAGATCAACATCAATTCATAAATAAACAAACATCAAATTAATGAAAAATTGTCTTTCACTTTGTTAATCAAAATAAAGTTTGTACAAAAGTGCTAAAGGTGATTGCCTTTAGTGCATTACTCTAATAATCTCCCATTTGCACTAAAGTCAATTGCCTTTGTATCTAATACCATAGGCGAGTACACTAGAATCAAATTTCATTTGAGGAAGTGGCTTAGTTAAAGGATCAACGATGTTCTGATATGTGGGCACTCTCTTTATCTTCACATCACCTCTATCAATTATCTCCCTGTTTAGGTGATATCTCCTGAGTACGTGCTTGGACCTTTGATGAGACCTTGGTTCCTTGGCTTGAGTAATAGCCCCATTGTTGTCACAGTACAACAGTATCGAGTCTACTATGCTTGGAACCACTCCAAGTTCCATAACAAACTTTTTGATTCAAACAGCATCTTTTGCCACTTCCGTAGTTGCAATGTACTTTGACTCGGTCGTTGAATCTGTCGTTGTCTCTTGTTTGGAACTCTTACAACGGACTAAGCCACCATTCAGTGTGAAAACATAACCTGACTGAGATTTGGAGTCATCATGGTCAGATTGAAAACTGGCATCTGTATGTCTGCTCACTACAAGATCTCCATCTCCATATATTAAGAATACATCCTTAGTCCTTCTCAAGTACTTTAGGATATTCTGGACAGCCACCCAATGACACTCACTAGGATCTGATTGATATTTGCTTGTAACACTTAGAGCATACGATATATCGGGTCTTGTATATAACATATCATATATGATTGATCCTATTGTAGAAGCATACTCGATCATACTCATGCGAGTCCTCTCATCTTATGTCTTGGGACACATGGATTTCGAGAGTTTTATCCCATGAGTCATGAGAAGAAACCCTCTTTTGGACTGCTCCATGTTAAACCTCTTTAGCACTTTATCTATGTATGTAGACTGTGAAAGACCTAGCAACTTCCTTGATCTATCTCTATAGATCTTTATTCTAAATATATAAGTTGCTTCTCCAAGGTTTTTCATTGAAAATTTTTGAGACAACCAAAATTTGGCTGATTTCAAACTTGAGACGTCATTTCCTATTAGTAATATGTCATCGACATATAACACAAGGAATATGATAGCACTTCCACTAACCTTCTTGTACACACAAGGTTCATCAGGATTTTGTGAGAAACTAAACTCTTTGATTATCTCATCAAATCGGATGTTCCAACTCCTAGATGCTTGCTTCAATCCATAAATGGATTTCTGAAGCTTGCACACCTTTTTGCCATCTTTGGATATGAAGCCCGCAGGTTGTATCATATACACTTCTTCAACTAGGTTTCCATTCAGGAAAGTCATCTTAACATCTATTTGTCATATCTCATAATCATAATGAGCAGCAATGGCTAGGAGTATGCTAATGGATTTAACCATGGCTACAGGGCTAAATGTCTCGTCATAGTCAACTCCTTGTCTTTGACGATAACCTTTAGCAACTAGTCTCGCTTTATAGGTAATCACATTACCATCCATGTCAATTTTCTTCTTGAAAAACCACTTGCACCCTATGGTTTTAGTCCTTTATGTGGGTCAACCAAAATCAATACTTAGTTTTCAAACATGGAATCCATTTCGGACTTCATGGCTTGAAGCCATTTTTTAGATTTTGAACTCTTCAGAGCCTCTTCATAGGTTGTAGGCTCATCGTCTTATATAAGCAATACATTATTTTATTCACTTATGAGAAATCTATATCTTTTTGGAGCATTGTGTATCCTACTTGACCTACAAACATTTTGTGTATTAGAAGGTTCAATTGTTGTTTCATCTGTGAACAACAATCTCGGGTTTAGGCAATTAATCTGCGTCTATTTGAGCATCATGAACTTCATCAAGTTCAACTTTGCTTTCACTGTCTTCTCTTAGAAGAAACTCTTTCTCTAAAAGGACAACATGCTTTAAGACAAATACCTTTTGCTCTAAAGCATTATAGAACTGATATCCAATTGTTTCCTTAGGATATCCTACAAACAGACACTTGTTAGATTTCGCTTTAAGCTTGTCTGATTGAATCCACTTCATATAAGCCCGACAACCTCAAACTTTCATATGAAAAAGATAGGGTTTTTTGTTAGTCCATATCTTATATGGAGTAATATCAACTGCTTTTGAAGGGACTCTATTTATCACATAAACAACAGTCTCGAGTGCATGACCCTAAAAGGATTTTGGTAGAGTTGCTAAGCCCATCATTGACCTTACCATGTCCAACAAGGTTTGGTTTCTCCTTTCAGCCATAACATTATGTTGCGGTGTGTAAGGTGGAGTCCATTGGGATACAATCATGTTATCCCTGAGACAAGTTAGAAACTCCTTGTTCAAGTATTCACCACCTTGATCTGATCGAAATGTCTTGACATTTCTACCAAGCTGTTTCTCTACTTTTTGTGTAAATTGTTTGAACATTTCAAATGCTTCAGACTTGTATTTCATTAGATACACAAACCCATATCATGAATAATCATCAATAAAGGTAATGAAGTACATAAAACTGCTTCTAGCATGAATGGACATCGAATCACATACATCAGAATGTATTAGGTCTAATAACCCATTCGCTCGTTCACCCTTTCCTTTAAAAGGTAATTTAGTCATCTTGCCTAACAAGCAAGATTCACATGTGTCATATAATTTATAATCAAAAGACCCTAAGCTACCAATCCTGTGTAGCTTAGCCATGTGTCTCTCACTTATATGGCCAAGTTGACAATGCCATAAGTAAGATGATTTTAAGTTGTCCCGTTCTTATCTTTTATTGTCATTGATATTAAAATTAGATTGCACGTATCTAATATGTAAATACCATTACACAATGTAGAGTACCATACAACATTTCATTCAACTTAATTGAACAACCATTGCTTAAAAAAGTTAAATGAAATCCTGCTTTATTAAGACATGAAACAAATACAATGTTCTTTGTCATAACGGGTATATAATAGCAATTATCCAAAATTAACTATAACCACTAGGAAGATAAAAAACATAGGTTCCTACGGCTAATGCAGCAACTCTTGCTTCATTTGCCACACGTAGATCCATCTCTCCCTTTTTGAGCGGTCTACTATCCCGAGACCCTGCATATCAACACATGTGTGTTAGCCACATCCTGTATCTAATACCCAAATGTTATGGTCAGAAATAGTTTTAACCTTAATGACAAATAGCATACCTTAAGTAGACGGTGGAGCATCTAATGCCTTCTTCTGCTTCAGCGACTCTAAATAGGCTTTGCAATTCCTCTTCCAATGTTCTTCCTTGTTGCAATGGAAGTATATCCCCTTTGATGTAGTCTCCTTTACCTTCTTCTTTGCTACACCTCCCACTGGTTTCTTAGACTTCTTCTTCTTCTTTTGGTTCCTCTTGCGAGAACCAGAAGGAGAGTCCACCAGTATCACAGCCTTATTGTCTTTCTTGACAGTTTGTTTAGCTGTTTTGAGCAGATTAATCAGCTCAGGTATCGAGGTGGATATTTGGTTCATTCGATAGTTAAGCACAAACTGTGAATAACTATTGGTCAAACCAGTCAGAATTAAGTCTATATTTAATTCATGATCCATTACGAAACCTAAACTGGCTAACCTCTCAATGTATCCATACATCTTTAGCACATACTACACTTGAGATGGTCCCTTAGCCATCTTAGATCAGAAAAGCAACCTCGAGGTCTCAAACCTTTCAGACTGAGTTTGCTCATCAAATAGTTCCCTTCGATGGTAGATTATGGTATGAGCATCCATAGCCTTATGTTGCTTTTGCAGTTCTGGTAACATAGAGGCCAGCATTATACAGCTAGCTAACTCACTATTATCCAATAGCTTCTTGGAAGCTTTCTGATCCTCATCAGATGCATCGGCAGTAGGGGGATCGGGAAATGGTTCATCGACATATCCTAGTTTTTCAAATTTGAGAATAATTCTCAAATTCCGTAGCCAGTCCAAGAAGTTAGGTCCCGTGAATTTGTTGGAGTCAAATAGAAAGCGTAGGTTCACACTAGACGAAGACATCGTGGCGATTCAATAACCTAGAAGAACGAGAGAAAGTGCTAGAATGTACACTAATGCATATCGATAAGGACTTTAATCACATGCATTATGGGTCCCACTATTTTTATCCAAATCCATAGCCCTTACTACGAATTCGAGAAAGCTTATAGTTTTCCTAATGAGTCGATATCTAATATCACCAAGAATGACGTTGGGTTTGCCCAACAAGCCATCTTAGGTCAATCGATAGGTATCATTCGTACCAATTGCATTCAGTTATGCAACTATCAACTTGTGCCATCAACTGTTGATTTAGCACACTCATTGGGTTATCAACTCTTAATTCGTATGCATCCCATTTATATAACCCAACTTTGCCTCTATCCACGTTGACCTTGGGTTTGCCCAACAAATCAACGCTTCAAGTTAGGACCAACCTATTAATCCAGAAATCTAATTTCCATGTTTTGAACATATTCGTGTAGAGCGGATTTGGGTTTGCCCAACAACCCAACTCTAAAAGAACTCTAGTTCTTGCCATATCAATGAAAGGCGTAAGTCCTAATATTTCGATTAAGGGATTTGTTCTTTGGTCTCATCAATACTTAGATGATATTGTATATATATTAGATTATGGACAACTCAATTAAATTGATCCTATGTCCATAACCACCCTTAAAATGCAACTAATGCATGTATCACACAAAGGAGGTTTAATTTAGGTTGTGACTTGACTATGCATCTAAAGTTCGTGATTCAATTCAACTCTTGAATCGAATTGGATACTAGTGTTAGCCTCAGCTAATTCGAATTATGAAAGTGATTCGATTAGGAACCCTAAAATTTCAACTATTTTGATGTCCAAAATAAACACTTTAATTCTAGTACACAATCTTTTTCTAGTCACACTACAAATGCAATGTTTTACTTCAATTAATTCAAAATTAATCCCTAGGGTTTCCAAAATTCACGAACATCAATTAGTCATCTAAAACATCTCTAGGTCGTCTCAAATTTATCAAGACAATTTCGGTACAAGCCAAAAAATATCTTGACGGCCAAAATCATCAAGATAAATGAGTTAACTACTAGACACTAAAGAGACCGATTTGATGTCTAGAAATTTTCCAGAACCCTAATTTTAATCATATGCACTTAGCATGCTACTAGAATCAAAATAATAAATTTTTTATCTCATAAGTTTTTTTAAGTTCTTATAATCTAAACACATACACATAAGTCATTAAACAAGTCAACTCCATTAGCTTTCAAAAAGCTGACCAATGTTGACTTTGACTTCATTTATTAATTGAATCTAAATTCCTACCCTATGACATCCCCAAACTTCCAGAATCTTAGATACACATAGATTATAAGAACATGAAATTTCAGCACTTATACATTTGATAATGCTCCTCCTTTCTTGAATCTTCTCCTTGTTTGGGTTGTAGCAAACACCAAACACCTTCCTTGATCACTCAAGAACACGCAAGGACGAAGAAGTAGTGTGTAAGGGTGGTTAGAGAACTAAACTAAATGAGTTTACGTAGATGCTTAAATGGAGAGATAGATCAAGATTATGTTGCATGCAATTAGATTTATGCAACAATTGCATAAAATGCATGAACAAGACTCAAGACCGCTTCTCTCTAACTCTAGAACACTTCTGGAACCTTTATCCTCTCACTTAGGTGTGTATTAACTTGTTATTCCTTTATGTACATAAGTGAAGAGCTCACTTATGCATCATCTGTTGAGCCTTCGGTCACGATCGTGGCCTACTTCTATGACATCCATGCACACTTTGTTTTTCATCCGATATTTTATACGTATGACCCTTAGGTTCCCAATTATTTTGAGCACTTGAATTAACTTTTATTTCAAGCATGTCATAGATTGTTTCATGCCACTTAAATTAACTCTTAATTTAAGCAAATCGTGAAGGGTTTCATGATGCCAATTTACCGGAATATAATTGGATTAACACACAAACTCTTCGATAGTTAATTATTCGACTTATAAACCTTTCCATAGACAACTACTATTCAATTCGTCCCTTCACCATTCTATACCCCACTTGGTTTGGAGTATGGGCTATGTGTCAACTCCCACTAGACTGACTACGTCACATCTAGTCCAAGTGATGTTAGTTCTTGTCTTGAGATCTTATTACTCTACGTGTCATTAAAGACTCTCTTCATGACACATAATTGCTCTGGCCAAAGACTCCTAAGTAATGAACCCAACAAGAGGTCGTGGGTATCATCTCCTTCTATCAGGAGCGGTGAATCCTTTATTGGCTACCAAATTACCTTCAAATACCAATAGCTATACCCAATCACCACCCTAAGAGCGACCTCGTCTTGAGGTAACAAGGAATGATGTCAAAGAACAGGATCAGTATCCAAAATATCCTTAAGTACCTCAATTCTAAGGATATTTGCACCATTGCTATGATGAGATTAATCATTGACATTTGATAGATCATCCATATGATAATCTCATAGCGGATCATCCGACGTACTTACTACTCTTAGTAAGCATCCATATGTTAACTCTAAACATCTCATGCTTACGGTTTATGAGATCTACTACTTGATCAAATCAAGGAGTATAGCATGTACTAGTCTATCTGGATTAGTAACATCCTATCTTATTAATCCTATAAGTAGGGATAGTTTAGATATTAACATAATTGCACGTGATAGGAATCTCATTATCATGATCTTATTATTATTTCCTTCATGCTATGTTTTGTATCATGGACTTTATTAATTTGATTTAAGATCAACATCAATTTGTAAATAAACGAACATCAAATTAATGAAAAATTGTCTTTCGCTTTATTAATCAAAATAAAGTTTGTACAAAAGTTCTAAAGGTGATTGCCTTTAGAGCACTACTCTAACAAAATCAACATCTTAATAATATTTTTATAATAATTTAATAATAACTTTTATATGATATTTAATGTCAGTTTACACCCAAGCTCTTCTTAGGAATAATTAACAAAATTAGAATTTTTTATATATTACCAATAACCAATGAATTCCCATTCTCATTGTTACTAGTTATTAAACATCACCTTAAAACTTTTGTTGCCATTGAATGCATAGCATACTATGTTGAGAAAGTCCATCTCTCTAATTATGCTTAATGTTTCATTTTAGGTGTATGCCTACAGAGCTTTACAATATATGATTTTTAATTATTAGATGGGCAATAAGTACAAGCTATAATTTGGTCATTACATCAGTGTACAAAGATGCATATAACTCACATTGAGAGTATCAAGATGACGGAAAATGCTACGAAGCATCTAATATTAGAAGAAGAACATCTTAAAGCCTTAAAGGTGTCCTCAAAGGTAGATGTAATTAATTCTAACTCATATGGAGTTGTGAACCGTAAGCGTAAGCATTATAGTGGATCAAAATGGAAAAAGGGTAAGAAACATACCCACTATACTTAGGACTCAAAGAGGCAAAATGGAACCAGTATGGAAAAGGTAAACATCCTTTTAAGAAGCGCAACATAAAAAAAGTCCAGTGCTTTGATTGTGACAATAAGGGTCACTTTGCTTGTGATTACAACGAGCCTAAAAAGGTACAATCTTATTGTATAGACATTTGTTATGTGAATGGCCCATGTTATGTTTTACTAATTGAATCATATCCTTTGTGGATTGCAAATTGGGAAGCAACCAACCATGTAGCGAAGGATATAAATGCCTTTGTGGAATTCTAGAAGATTCGTATAGAACACGATAGATTTATGTAGGAGACAACTCAAAGGTTGTTGTACAAGGTATTAGAACCTGCAAATTAGACATGCATGGTAATCGATCCTTAATCCTACTTGAAGTATTGTACGATCTAATTAAAGATTCAAAGGAATCTAATCTCTGTGTTGGTTTTAATAAATCTTGGTTTTGAAGTAAATTTTCATAGTAGCGGTATGAAGTTATAACTTGGACATATTTATTATGGTCATAGTTTTATGTTAGATGGTTTTATTGTTTTAGATGTTGTTGATTAAAATAATAATATAAGTCTTTACATCATTAGTGATTTTGATAATGATGTAATTTTATGGCACACTTGTTGGACCCCGTTTCCGGAGCCCAACATCCGGAGTCCTAAACCTTGTGCTTAATACCCTGTAGGTCAGTTGCCGTCATTCCACAATGGTGGTGAGCCCACACTAACCAATCACCAAAATCATAAGTTGACTTCTTCACAAAAATGGTAGATCTAAGTCTCAATTTTGTTTTGAAGAAAGAATCAGCTCAAACGGATCTCTATAGAAGAAGTTATGCTTGAAAATCCAAAGTATGTTCATACTTCAATCATGAGCTCCCAACCGACCCCTCACTTACTCTAATACAAACTTCCTCAAAAAAACTCCAAAAGATACCATTTTTCATGGAGAGATAGTCAAAGATGTTAGAAATCCATTGCTTCAAGAATCACTTCATTTGGAGGTCGGATGAGGGAGTTATGCCCAGAAGAATAGAACATGTTTATACCTTCAATTGATTTGTACCTATCTTGGCGCGATTGCGATAACTTTCAATTTAGATGTCAGATTGAGTTCGTTTTTAACCATTTGAAAGAATACTTTTAGATCTACAACTTTTATGAAGACCAAAAAATGAGCTTCTGCCTCTAAAAGTGTCAAAAATCGCCATTTCCTTAAGTTGTCCCGTGAATGTCCGTTTAACGGACATGTATCGGGTTTAACAGCCAATTTGGCTCGAGAAGGTCCGTTTAACGGACATCTATGTCTGTTAAACGGACATAGACTGGCCTGGGGGTGTTTTTACACCTGAGAAGGTCCGTTAAACGGACCTAATGTCCTTCTAACGGACATAGGGGTTTTCCAAACCCCTCTAAAGCCCCTCCAATGCTTCCTACATCCAATCTAACTTCATTTTCACTCAATATCTCCCCAAAATCAAATCTTCTAATGCCAAATCACTTCATAACAACTCAAACACCAAATTTATCTCACAAAATTCTCAATTCCCAACTCATTTGGTTCATCAAAACCACAATTTTCTATCATTCATCATAGCTGTCCCATACAAGAATCCTATGCAACATCATAACTTGTAACACTCATATCTTTCCATTCCAATATCTAAAAATTACAAAATTTATATTGTTGGAAATCTAGAAAGATATTCTACAACTTCCAAGAAGACAATTTTTACCAATTCTACCTAGATAATTCCAGAATTTTCCTTGCATTCAGAACACAATCCTACCCTTATGAAAAATTGAAAATAGCAATGTAAAAATTTGAAAAGCCATAAACATCCATAATGCATATGTATTTCATTCGCATCAAAAGAAGAGTTTTACAACGCTTTAGTGGGCATTTCGAGCCGCAAATACATCATAATCCAAAATACAAACTTTGCAAAAATAATAATTTCTCAAAACGCAACTAAAGCATTATTTTACAAATTCTAACTTCAAAAGAACAAAAGTGCAAAATGGAGTGATGCCTTGACGCTCAACTCGATCACTCGATACCTTGCTCATTTCCTGCGGATAGGAAGGAGGGGGGTTGAGCTTAACGCTCGTGGGTAACAGTTTTATAAACGGTAATAAGCAAAAACCATTTGAAACTTTCATGATTATAGCAAAACCTCATTAAGATCCATAAACATTCATTTCTTGAAATTGTCAACTTGTCAAGCAAAATCACACTTCTCACAAGTCAAACAATCATAAAACTTATCAACACATGAAAAAACATAAACACATTATAATGGTTTGGGTGGATCCAAAACAGAACGTACTACACATTTTCCATACGGGTCCTGTGTAGCCGTGAACAGAGCGTACTATCGTAATCCCACAAAATGGTCTTGCGTCGCCGTGAACTTATGGGAGTCCGCAAGGAAGCTCCATGCCATTAGCGGACAAGCGGAAGGAGCCTTTAGACAAGTGCACTTGACATACTTAGGAGATCACCACAAACTCACATAATCATGCATCTCATAACTTGCAAACTATTTGCCCAAATGGCACATTTTGAAATCTTGTCTTTCATAAGCATGAACTATTTCATATACTTGCTATTCTTTCAAAATCATTTCACAAATCCACAAATACAACAATTTTAGAGCAATTTGAAATCATTCCCATATCACTCATAATTCATTCACAAAACTCACATACAAAAAAGCATGTAGCACCTTTTCAAGCCTTTAAAGATCAATAAATGCACTTTTAGAAGGTAGTTGGAAAATCAATTAATTACATTTATTGAAGAACATTTAATAGCTTATTAACTCAATTATAAAAATGTCA
>JAOSBL010000005.1:8572697-8612469 GCA_027568915.1 Erythroxylum roraimae
TTAAAGTAATTTTGATTTGAAGCGTTCGCAAAAATCTGCTCTTTATATTTTCTATTTAGAAGTTATATTTTTATGTGTTATACAACCTGATGGATATCTAAAAACCCGAACAACCCTATGGATTTGGATATGGGTAGTAAATCGTAAAAATCGATGGATATAGATATAGATATGGGTTGAGTCATAAAAAATAGATATAGATATAGGTAGAGTAAAACACAAACCGAATCCTACTTATTGCCATCCCTACACGTGTCCTCCTATCTTCAACTTTTGGTATAAACTAGAGCTACAAACTTCAAACCGATGCCGTATAGTGCCACGTAGGGTGTCTCGTATAATGCCACATAATGAAAATGATTTCATTTTGGAGTCTGCAGATAAAGTTTAAAACAAAAGTTGATGATGGGGGGATGAGCGTTATAAAACCAAAACTATAAAAGGTTATGAATAGCTTTTAAAAGTCATGTACATCATAGGGTCTAACAAATTTAGCCTTATCATTTTACAATAGTTAAACAAACATAATATCTTTATATGTTAAAAAAGCATTTTGGTTTATTTAAAATTTGTCTCAACCCCACTATATGTGTTTCTGACTTGAAAAATATGTTCATCAATGTTATAAATATTATATAAGAACCAGTATTGGATTTGGTTCTAATATGATATGGTACTGGTATAGGTCAATATTAGATACCATTTTAGATAATTTTTAAAAAATTTAAAATAATACCTAAATTTTATAAAATTGGAAAATAGTCATAAATTTAAAATAATACCTAAATTTTATAAAATTGGAAAATAGTCATTTAATGTATTGTGTTATATAATTTTTATTTTACTTTAACCTTGTTTTAAAAAATTATAAAAAATATAATCCGATATAACAACTTTCTCTTTATTTTTAATAATATTACTCTTCACGTATTTCTTACATAAACAATAATCACAATTAATATAAGAAAACGATCATTTAATTCTCATATAGATATAAAACTAAGAATAATAAAATTTACTTAAAATGTATAATTTACATCATATACTTTTTGCAAAAACCGCTTCCTTTAGAATCGGCCCTTTCTTTCCCTTCCCTTACATGCCTCCATAGTTGTAGTTTACTGGCACCAAAACTTTGTCAAGTGTGGTTCGATTTTATTCACGTGTGTAATTGGCCCTCGGCTCTTTCATTGGCATTGATTTTTAATTGTTTTACTACGTTTCCTTCTCACCTACGAATCTGTCTAGTTATATATATTTATATATTCTTTTCTTCTATTCCTATTATGTGTATCGTTATTGCTTTTTATTCCTATTATGTGTATCGTTATTGCTTTTTTCTTATTGACTTTCTCTTCTTTATTATCAATATTTTTATTACTATTAGTAGTTTAGTAGTATTTTTACTATTGTAAATATCTTCCTCTGTGTCTTGCATTATTTTTTGCATTTCATATCTGCATGTGGGTCTATCGGAAACAACATTATTATTGTAAGAGTAACGTTACGTACTATATAACCTCCCCAAACCCTGCTTCACTGTAAAATTTCAGACTGGGTGCGATGATGATTATAATGATAAGTAAAGAATGATTACATCAAACATCATATATTAAGAATAATATAGGTCCATAAGCATTACAACAAAAGTTCTTAAAAGTGAACACAACTAAACATAATTGAAACCTAAAACAAAAACACTTTCAATTAAAATATATATAAATATAGAACTTTTAATTGATATAAATATATAATTTAACATATACATTAAAAATATGGAAAATTAAAAGAAAAGAGAAAAATGAAAAATATGAAACTTTATTTAATGACATTTGCGTTCAAGTCATTTAATTTTCAATTGGTACAAAATTCTCGTGATTGAGAGGAGTTGCAATTTTACCTTCATGCGAACTTATTGTATCAAATGATATGTCTGTGACGGTGAGCAAAGGAGGGACTGAAGGAAAGGAAAGCAAACTTGGGAGAATAGGGGAGTGCTGGACTGGACGACCGGTTAGGATAAGAAGATAAGCGTATAATTTTATTTTTTTCCAAATTAGCCCCTACACTTTTTCACAATTTTTTAATTTCAAACTGGTAGTTACTGGCTAATACAAAAAATGGAAATAGTACTGATTAATTTGCATAGTATTTGAAATAAAAATAATTTAATTTTTTTTGCTAATGAAATAAGTTTTTTAATAAAATTAAAATACAAAAATGAAATTAAAGATAATATAAGAAAATCTACTTTAATTTATTAAAGATAATATAAGAAAATCTGCTTTAATTTATGTTTCTCTGTAAGTAAATAAACTCTAAAACTTTACCCAAAAGCAGCAGGTATAATAATTCGCAGCTCCTGTTGCCCTAACCTTGCGTAGTCTGTGGACTCTGTACCCCCCTAAAACCCCAACTCTCTCACTCTGTCTCCCCACCCAAAGTTTTAATCTTGAGTCCAAAAGAAGATTTGCAGACATGGAAAGAAATGCTCCACAGCCATTAGCAGAAGACCGGTCCACCTCTCTTTGCAAGGTTTCTACAGTTAACGAATCAAAGGTTCAATCTTTGTCTGTTTCTTCACAAAGTGAACAATCGCAGACCATTCAAGAAAATCTCGGTTCCAGTTCCTTCAAGAACGATAACTCTATCTTCTTTGAATCTGAGAACTCTTCTGTAGCGAAGATGGAAGTGGGTTTTGAACAGAATCAAGTATTGCTTGGTTCTGTGCCTACAGAAGAGATGACTGTGGAGGATTTCGCTTCTGGGTCTTTTGAACGTGACGGGGACAGTGAAGATTTTGTGAAAAAGGTTGAGAACATCGGTATGCAAGTGCAAGAAACAGAAAATGCCGTGGTTGAAGGGGCTGTTAATGGCTTGAAAGAAGGAAAAGACAAAGATTGGGTGGAATGTGAAGTGGGTTTCTCCGGAGAACAGGGAAGTGATAACAAAGAAGTTTCTGGAGGGTGCAAAGTCATTGAATTTGGAGTTGGTTTGGATAATGATGTGAATAAGGAGATTATGGAATCGAAAGAATTAGAAAAAGAAACTTTCTTGGAAGCCAAAAAGAAGCAACTTTTAGCGGGGCTTGACGATGGATCCATTTTCAATGTCAAAAATCATGGTGAAAGTGTTGCTGGTTTTCACACTGGTGCAGAAATTTTCGGGGGTCTGAAGGGAATCGATATTTCAGTTAGAAAATCCTTGGAGATTGAAGTAATTGATGATACAGCATTGATCAAGCCAGTTGCAGTCACCAAACATGGTAACGCAGGTCCAAAGATTTCAGAGAGGAACGAAATGAAGAACGAGAAACAAGAAGTTGATGCTAAGGGAAAGAGACCACGGAGAAAGGGAAAACATGCGAAAAATGTTTCAGAGACAAGTGGATCTCAAAATGCTAGCGTAGTGAACGGGAATCAGACGAAAAGGATGTACAGTAGGAAGGAGATGCAGGCCCTCCGGTTTGTTAACATTGTAGAACAGAGGAAATTGTGGGGAGAGATACACAGTGGGCTTGGAGATGCTGTTTCGAAGGAATATGATGACTTGACGGTCTCAAAGTATGACAACAACCATCGTGTGAACTTTGATCCTCACCGCAGATTTGGAAAGAAGGAACATGCCCCCGATTTTCTCAGTAAGCTCTCTTAATCTATTTGTGCACGTGTATGCGTGTGTTGATCTTGCTTCTGTGTGTAAGAACTAAATTACTTCACTGCTTCAAGCATTGCACTAATCTTCTGTTAAGTATTTGCCTTTCTGAATTTTGTTTTCACTTTGTTTAGAAGAGACTAACCCTGAAATAGTGTACCTTGTTACATCTAAGACAGGTTGAAGTATGGTAGGCAGTGGAGTGGTATTGTAGACAAATACATAAACTTTTTTGGTCATTTTATTGTTCTTGAAACTCTCAGGCCATTATCTATTTAGCCTTTGCCTGGATCCGCCCAGATCATCTTAATGTTTGATATGTAAGCAACTAGCAGAGGAGATGGCTGCCTTTTTCTTTCTTGTTTCTTGTTTTTAAAACTTTGTTTCATACTTTCACTGTTTCTGTGTCTGGCTTGATTGTCAAAATATACAGATTTTATTGATTCATGGAAACATATGGGTTTGAGAAGCTTGAGAATTTCTCCTTTGCTGTAACTATTCCCTGGCTTACTATTTGGTGTTAGAATTTGTGCTACAAGTTTGTGCTAGATAAAATGTTTTTAGCCCATAAAAGGGAGGTCGTCAGATGGCAGTATTATTAGTGAATTATACTTTGCTGGTAGACCTTATAATTTGAATAACCAACTTGAATTGCTATGATTTTGGGGTAGACAGAAGTTTAGGATTGGAGATTCTGATGGCCTTCTGGAATGGTGCAAAGGTTGTGCTCTGATTCTTGAGAAATCTTCAGATAAGATATCTACCGGTTGAATATTACTTGGAATGGAGACCAGTTGCCCTGGATTCCTTTAGCTATAAGAGAATTTTTGAAGTAGATGCAATATGAATTGATTGTTTGAATGATGGTTGAGTTTCCACTTTGGTCAATGAGATTATGTTTCAATGAAAGTTTCCCTTTGGAATGCCTAGTGGTAGAGACCTCATTGCTTCGGTATTTATGTGTGTGAAAATATTTTATTTTTATCAGTTATGGTTAATATCTCTTGGTGGTTGATTAAGTTTTAATCTCACTTTGTAATATTTAACTGATATAACGGCCTATTGGGCTAGGTTAAACTATTCTTCTATGGGTGGCTGAACTGCAAAAATGGGTGGATTGGAAACCTTTGCTGTGTTGTGGCAATTATTCTTTTTCTTTTATGTTGTCTTGGGTTTTCTTTTATTGGGGGAAGTGGAGCATGAGTTTCCAGCACTATTATTATGCCACTTCACAATCTTCGCCCTGTTTGAATCCCTGAAAATGATGTCTAGCTCCTTTCAGCTCTTTCCCCTTTGGTGTACTGATGTTTTGACTGAAATATCAATGCTTAAACTGCTGTACCCTGATCTTCAGTAACAACAATTACTCGTTAGGGCAAACTAGTGGCTCTTGATTTTAGTGCTAGTTTACCCTTTCTCCTTTCCTTTCCACTTCCTTTGTGGATCATTTGTAGTCTTCTTTCCTTGTCTGATTTGCTTGTTCCTTCCTTTCTCCCCTCGTGTTTTTAGTGTTATCTCCTTTGGAATGTAACTGCTATATCCTTCAAAAACATCGGAATCCATTGAATCAAACTGCTTTCTTTCTCCTTTGGTCCCCTTCCAAGTTGGGCTCTAATTTGTCAATTTGATTCATTTCTGTTGTGGACAGGTGTTGTTGCGGCAAGGGGAAGATGGAATCCTTTGAACATATACGTGCATTGAAGAATAAGTCTAAAGCTATCTGCAAAATCCTTCTGCGAAAAATACTCAAAACATCTGCTGGACAGTTTACTTGGGCAAACGATTGTTTGTCTTGCATATATGACTTGTATATGGTCCTTGTACATTCAATCCTTCTTTTGACTAACCTAGAGAGTAGTATTTAGCAAAGATACTCTCTTTGAATACCATAGGATTTGTAGCATTCGTTTGTAAGTGATCTTACTCACTATTACTTTGTTCTTGAATGGAGAGAAATTTATTACAGCTCACTGTTATTTGTTTAATACTCTCTCTCTCTCTCTGTTTCTTTGTTTATGTGTATGTGTGAGCACTGCACTGGCTTCTATTTTTGTTTTAAGCAATGGTTAAATGAATCTAAATATTTTTTATAATTCCAGGAGACGACTGTCCAATAAATGAGGATGATAAAATAAGGAATATGAAAGAACATGAGGTAGAAAATATTTATCCCTTGGACTCTGATAGTTACAGTGTTGGAGGGGAAGATGGTTTGGAAGAGTATAGTGAAGAAGACAGTGATGAGTACTATGAAAGCATTCAGAGGCCTGCTTTTCTTGTAGAAGGCGAACCAGATTTTGATTCTGGACCCCCAGAAGATGGATTAGAATATCTAAGGCGTGTCAGGTACTATTCTCTGCCGTAAGATTTTCATAACCCTTTGTAGTTCATAACGCAAATTCATTACTTATATTCTTTCCTCATTTTGTTTAGGTGGGAAGCTGCTCATATTCCAAAAGTCACTGTGGCGAAGCTTGATGAGAACAAAATTAGAAAAGAACAAACTGTTTATATGCCACAAATTCCTGACATTGCCCCAACTCCGCAACATTTAATGCCATCTAAGGAGTGGGAGGATGCATTTCTTACTGATTTTTCAGAACTACGACTGGTACCATTTCTAATGGAGAAGCTATATTTTTCTCCTTGCCTTTCTTCATATGGGGAGGAATATCTGAAAATTGGACAAGCTTTGATTGGTTCCTTTGTGCTTATGGCTGAATGAATCAATTTCAAATGCTTTTAATTGATTCTTCAGTGTAACCAGAAGTTGGAACAATAGCTCATTGCAAAAGTTGGAACATTAGCTCATTGCAAATATATTTACAGAGTTGATAACAGTTGTGGCACTGCAGAAACTTGAGACCTGAATAATCTGTTAAGATTCAATTGCTTATTGAAAAATAAAAATGAAAAGGATCAAATATAGTGGTTTACTTTGTTAGGAGACAGAATTATATTCCTCTAACAATTTTGATTTGAGTGAACTGACTTGTATTCTTTTCATCTGTCATCAGTTTTTCTCACAATATGAGGGTTCCAGCACTCAAATTTCTCATAAGCTGCAAACGATGTTTAAACTTCTTGAGGTAGATGCATCCTGCCATCTTAGTGAGAGTGAAGCTCTTGAAGAGTTGGGTGAACACCAACATTACGAAGTCCTTTCCTGTAGTCCTCTTCATACCAGCCTTGAGAACATTGCTTCTCCCGTGAATGTTAAAGGGGGTAGAGTCTCAACGCCCTCTCAGAATCCAACAGACAGTTCATGCGACTATCCTACATTATCTCAAATTCTATCAATGGATTCTGTTGCTCGGGTTTCAATGTTGAGGAAACGCATAAGCCTGGCAGAAACTGCGAGCAGTATGTCGAAGAATGACTGCGTGTGGCTTTTTGCTTTATGTGCAGCAGTTGATACGCCTCTAGATGCTGATACATGCGCTGCACTTAGAAGCTTGCTCCGGAAATGCGCTAACTTACGTGCTGTGAAGTCTGAAGTCGATGATGAGGTTGTAATGATGAACATTCTTGCAACAATTTCAGGCAGGTATTTTGGACAATCTGAAATGTGAAGCATTGCAGCTGAATGTTTACAGAGAAGCGGATTTCAGCTTACGGCTGAAGATTGCCTCATCCATTATACAATCCGTGTGCAAGGAATTACTGAAGGCACTTTGGAACTTGATTATTATTGTAACTCCTCTTATGGTGGTTTATTGATTATTCCTGGTCTTACATTTCTACCAAATGTTCATACTTGATTCTGATTACTGTTTCTGGATATGCAATGATGGTTTGATAGAATGAAGTCTAATGATTGCTGTATACATTAAATCAACATCATTAATGTATAGAAGTTTGCTTTATTGTAGTAATGTTATGTATCACAATTCACAACTCAAGATAAAAGACAAAGAACATGATAAGATTTCAAATTCAATCATTAAGATACCGTAAGAAAAAATGAATTCACATAGCTTTGGTTTCAAGATCCTCTCTTTTCTTGTGATTATGAATAAATGTCAAAATCACAAGACGACACATCACGTGAAGGGCACGTGGTGCGCCAACCTTAGAATAAGCGAAACAGACGGACAAGACATGTTGACACTCCAAGTTTGTTCCCGCCTAATTTCCCGTTGAAATGACCGCCACCGCCACGTCCCCCGACGGCCACCGGAAACAAAGAAAAGAAAGAAGAAGAGAGACAGTGATTATTGATGGGCAATCAGAAGATAATACCGAAACACGCAAGAGCAAGACTTCACCTTTCCCTCAATCAAATGCGAACCAGGAGCAGAAGCCTCTCGCATGCACCTCACGCACTCCTGTCTCCTCCTTATTCCTTAAATCTGTAATCTCTACCTTCTCTTCCGTTGTTTTTTTTTTTTTTTTCTTGTAATGGATCTCAAGGGGTTCTTTTTGATGTCCCTTTTGGGGTTTTGGGATGTCAGGTGTTACTCTATGACTGGTGGCTGGCCAGGGCTGATGGCAATGGATTAGCTGTTGCGGGGTTTGCTGATAGGGAGTAAGTGTTTGTTTGGTGATCGTATCTTTTGTTCTTTCTCATAGAATGTTAAGTTAATTCTTTGATATTTCCTTCTTTCTTTCGTTAAAGCTTTCACAGTCTTTTCACTGTTTGTTAGCCACCAAATTAAGCTTAGCTGATCTTTTTTGGACTGTAACACAGGAAACTGGGGCCAAGAGTCTTTTGTTCAGCAGCAATTTCCAGAAGAATCAACACCAACACTCTTGAGACAATAGATTGCATCACAATCACAGTCACAGGCTGCATAAATAGGTTCCGGACTCTTCAAAATGGTTTCTCGCTTCAGGTACATGGCCTGTTTAGTAAAGAGTTAATTGCATTAGCATCACTGCTGTTAGTCGATTATATTAACGCTTAATTGATAGCTGATTATATTAGCTGATTTGACCAATAAATAATGAGTTGTTTATTAAAAATATTTGATAAAAATAATTATTTAATATTAACTATTGATGTGTAAAATAACTTAGGAGGACATGATTAAAAAAAATTATAAGAGGATAAATATTATATTTCTTAATATTTCGTTGAATATTCTTATAAGAATTTAAATTTAAATATTTAATTTTACAAAAATTAAGTTTATAATTTTATAAAATAATAATAATAATAATAATCCAACGTTAAATTTTCTCTTAATATAAATGATGTATCGAGCTATAATATATTAGTATTTTTTCATATATTATATATGAATTTCATTATTTAATAAATTAAAATATCTATAATTATAGTATGAGAGATATGATATATAGTAGTTATATACTAAAAATATTAATTTGATGCGATTTTTTATGTTCAAAAATTTAATATTATGATATTTTTAAATGTAAACTAATATTAAAAAATTTAATTAACTTTTTTATTATATTCTTCAAAACTTCATGACATAATTATACGATTAAAAAAAGTCAATTTTGAAAACACACAGCGCAAAAGTAGAGAGTAAAGTGGAGAACAATACTGTCATTAGACAAATTGTTAACTCTAAAAGCTCTTCTTATGGAGCTTTTAAAAATTCACTTATTGGGGTTAAACAAGTTAACTAATAAATCATTCACTAAACACATAAATAGTTTTTTAAGATGATCAAAAAATTAACTTTTAGTCAATAAACTAAAAAATAGCTAATAAGTTGATTGCCAAATACTTCCAATATCTACCACCAATAATCAAATCTACCACCAATAATCAATGATGTTACTTCTGATTGAGATAGTATAGGGCTATTAATACCGGATTCATTAACTAAAGTAACAACTTCCTTATTCAAGCTTTTACTTGTTTATCCATGAGCCGTAACAACCACGTACAGATTCTGTATGACATTTGCTGAGATCTTGCTGATTATTTATTTAAGATTAACTGCAAATGTGAAACTGTTAAGTTGAACAGGTTTGCAGTCATTTCTTGGTGGGATTTCCATATTACTGGAAAGACCATGCCACTTGGAGTTGTGTTGAAGAATCTTCAAAGGAAGATGTTCCAGCAAGAACATCTGGAACATCTGGACATCAGATAAACAGTGTGTCATCAGGTGCAGGATCAAGCACTTTTCCATCAGTATCAATAGATGACCTCCCTGCAAGAAGGATAAGTGACTTTTTTCTGCGTCTGGATTCCAACATTTTCTCGTTGGATCATATATTGCAGAACTTCTGCAGCACTACTAGCAAACATACTCAAGCAGCAGCCCAGTCAGAAGACGAAAGTGAGAGCTCAGAGACTTGCAAGAAGGCTAAGCCTAATCAGAAGAGTAATATAGATGTGCAGTCAGATTCTGCTTCAGACAAATTCACTAACTCGAGCAGAGGCGTTGTCACCAGAAGTATGTCTAGATTGAGAAAACTAGGGACAGTGGAGGATAAAGACTCATCAAACAACATCGTTGAGTGTAAAGATCTAAGAAAAAAACCATCAAAGAAGCTTCCACCAACACCATCTTCCAAGAGTAAGTAGTCCTAAGCTTTCAGCATCTAGAGGGAGTAGAGAACCAGGAAGTCAGGGATGTCACCAGATATTGTTCCCATTCGGATTTCAGCAACCACATAACTTGGGGCAGTTTCTGAGACATTTATGACAAGGGGAGTAGTAGGATTAGGAGGTTGAGGAATTATAATTGTCAAATTTCAGCTATATTGAATTTCATTATTTTGATGAAGACCTCTAAGCTCAGTTCAACAAAAGTAGATAAAACTAACCAAAAGAATGTCATCAGAAAAACCAATAGTCATTATCATCTCAAGACATTTTAGTCATGTCAAACGCCTTATGCTACTTTTTATTGATCTACACTGGCAGAATGGACAATCTGTCTCAAATGAATATGTTGCATATCTTCACTCATAGCAAATATTTATATATTGGCATAAACAGGAGAAAAAGGTAGAGGTCGACATTTGTGCATGAGTTCATGTTATTCCAGCTAAGCAAATAGCCAAAATCTACAAATGGCATAAGCACAAAATTTGCTTTCATTTCCTTTTATATTGGAACAAGACAGTTGCTATCGAATGAAAATATTGTGTATTGGCTAGCAAACAGAACCCAAAAAAGAAAAACTTTTCTTTGGATTTTGGATTAGCCTATGTTTACAGTGACTTACAGACAGATAAGTCTGTAGTCTAGTCGCACATTTCCATAGCTACATAGCAACCCGTCTTTAACATGAGCCAAAACTTCTGGGCCCTATCATTTTCGCAAGAATCACGAAGTGAACCTATTTGGAGCTTCACGGCACCTCCTACCAATGTTCCATTCACACAGGTACTCTTCTACCCCGGTTGCGATCAAAAAACTGCATATCAATGATGAACAGAAACTTGTTAAAGTGAAGCTATGTACCGTATTTTGGAGCATCAAATCAAATTGAGTTGTACTGTTGGCTCTATAGCCATATCCAACACTTAATGAAGACTCTTAAACTCATCTCCATCGTAAAGGTTCTACCCCAACATCAATGTGTTAATGTGTTTATACATTCTTTCTGCAATAAATCTGCATGCAAGTGTGAGGTAGGTGGACATGAGTCCAACCACGCAGTGAACCATTCACCATCTTAACTGTCGTACTATTTGACTAGATGAGTATGAGAAACCTCATTTCCCTCTAGGATTGACAAAATTCTGAGACCTATTTATTATTTACAACACCTCAAAAATCACATCAAAATTAGTTCCCACCAACTTGACCTGGATGTACACCAAATTTAAGGAGCGAAGAACAGCAGAGGAAAACGAACTAGTAAAATATTCATTTTCATTTAGAACATAAGAACCATGTCTAACGAAGCAAGGATGGGAAGGGAGAAGGAACTTGTGAAAAGAGAATTAATCATTGATCTTGCTTTTGTTATTTGCATCTGACCATAAACAAGATCCATCATAACAACGCATCATACTTCACGATGACTCAATGGTTTTACCAAACAATCCTTCAGTCTTTCCATGATGTTTTGGAACGAAGCTTACCAACATTTTACCAGCTAAGAGGTTGGACATGACCATCAACATGAATCATATAAATTGACCTCATGTAGAAGTAGCTTTTTTTCTCCATAAAAACAATCTAAGAGACCAAATCCAATTTTCTTGTGATATATTTTAAAATTCCTAAAATTTATCTTCTATGTATTATCAGAAGATTCTCTTTTCTGCTTTTATAGTGCAGATTCCTTTGTCCACTGTGACTGCAAGGGTGTCAGGCAGAACCAGAAAAGCAAACAAAATATAAAGGTAAAGGAAAAATATCTACAATCCCTAAGCCATTAGGACAAGAATTATAAATAATAAAGAAAACGTTGGATATACCGATCGGACGAATGGTTGTTGTAGTATCCAACCAAGAAATGGAATCCTTTGCAGGAAGACAGCCAATGTTGGCCAAAAACCACTGCATAAAATGCCAACCACCATGTTAGTCATGAAAATAAGCACGGTTTTGAGAAAAAAATTTGGCAGAATACCAACAGACCTGAAGAGAACAATGAACCCATATGCCTCCAAAATCATACCAATAATTGGCCATCCTATGACGACAAAGAAGAAGCCAGCACCAAATGAAAGAGTTCCCTGCATGACATGATAGCACAAGTGATGAAAACAGTTTATCAATCCACCAATCACACCTAAGTCAGTTTGAGCTGGGTGGGGTGAGTAGACCTTAAAATTTTGACGTTTCATGAAGAACTGCATTGTGGACTTTGGGCCAATTGTTAGACTCACTCCAGAGACAAAGAGGATCTGGTAAAAGTAACATTGGAAAGATGGACATGTTATACCGTATCTCATAGGTTAATAACAACAGATCAAGTGAATAACTAAGGACATTTGCAGCAAGACACTTACATTTCCCATTGCAAGTAGTCCCTTATCAAAGAAAAAGATAATACCCAGGAATGAGAAGAATATGCCAAATCCTGTCAATCCTAGCCCGATCTCTGTTTTTTTTTTTCCCAATAAAAGTATTAAAACATAGAATAGCCAAGTGAATCATAAAACAAGAATACAGAAGATAAAGAGTTTCTCGCATTTTGGTGTGACCATATCATGGTGCATTGCGAAAGTAAAAGACTAGCTTATGACATGGTAGAGCAAAATGGCTTCAGTTCACACCAAGTTATGAGGTAGAAGATGCCGAATCATCATTATTTCACTTTTATGTGTACAGTTTATCGTCGTATAATAGGATTTACCAGCATAAGCCTCTTTTCACCAACAAAGTAACTAGCTAGAGCAACACAACCTATATGGCTAATCAATCAACTAATTGGATAAAAGGAGACTAATAAAAATAATCAAGTTTGATGAACAAATCACAGAAAGTGAACAAGAAGATATGAGAAACATTTTGAACAACATGTTGCAATGCAAAAAAGGCAAAAAAATCACAGGCATTGGAAAATGAGTTGCCAAAAGTTCCATCATTTCATTAAATCAGACACAACATAAAATTCATACAACAACAACATAAAATTCATGTAGTGTAAAAAATGCAATAAGGACACTCTAGAACAAGCAAAACGCTAAACCCAAGAGATACCTATACTCCTGAAGTCATGATTCCAAATCTCTATTGTGGAGTTGCATGAATCAGTTAAATGTCATTCACCATGAAAAGACAATACATATGTATGTATGTACATGTGTGTGTGTGTGTGTTTAAATAGGCCATGGTGTTATACACGGATCATATATGCGCATAAACTCAATATCTAGGAAATACTAAATAAAAACACATAGAGTTCAATAAGAAACCCAAATATTGCAAGTGTCTCAGCACAGGAAATAAAAACTAAAAGCTATGATGAGATCAATTAACCTCTGGATCACCAAGTATTTACCTCAACGTAGATTCAACTTCCTAAAAGACTGTTCTAATTCAACGTTTGACCTCTTCTTCTCTAGCTTTCTACTAATTTTATTTCTTTTAGGCCTTTTGCTTCCTATGCATTTCTCATTAGCTGAAAATAAATCATAAAATTCTACAGTACCAGAGAAAAACTTCTTCCTCTCTCAAATTCGAAATTAATGCATCGAATGGAATTATGCTTAAGTCAAAATGGAGGCGAAAACAAATGTCCGAAGATAATAGAAGAGGAAAACTAATATGTAAGGAAATCTGTAAATGAGAAGGAAAATTCAAACGAACGAACTTACTTTTCCGATCGTTCATTTCGAAGTTAACCATATTTGGTGCAGAGAATAGGATTGAGGAATTTGCTCTCGTGCGCTCTGTTACTGCACCACCAGTCAACAGAAAATTTCAGATTAGTATGGATCCAAATCCAGAAAATTAAACGAAATCGAATAAAAGAAGCATCAGAAATAACTAGTTAGCTCCGCAACCTGAAGAAATTAAACTGAGCAAACCTGAAGAAGGGAAAAGCTACACGAATCGGTTGGCTCAAAACGAACAGGTGCTCAAGGTCAAGTTTTCATAGTGTTTGTTGAGAGAGAAGTGTCAGTTACTCCGGATACAACTTTATTATACATATACATAGTGCGTAAGGCTGTCTAAGCTTCAAATTAATATGACTTTGACTTTTTTTAATACGCAGCTCCCCACTTTGCGAGTTCAAAGAGAGTCATCATTTTTTTTTGAAAGAGACTATGTGAATATGTGATCCGTAACTTTCCAATAAAATAAACAGTTAAACATATTTGCTTTTTAATTAAATTTGTATAATCTAAGTATTAAATACTTTTAAAAATAATCTCTCTATTAATAAGCTGCATTGTTGTTGTCAAATATTAAACACGTTACAAAATTTAAATAACTGATTTAACTAAGGATGTCAATGAACCAGGTCAGGGTTGGGTGACCCGGCCCATAGCCGGACAAGCCATAATCATACCGAACAATTTTAACCCGTTTAGTTTCTCTACTAAATCTGTGTATTATTAAATCTTTTTAAATCCTACATCTTAACGATATTTCTATTAGATGTTGCTGTCAAATATTAAATACATTACAAAAATTCAAAAACTGAACTAATTAGGATGCCAACCGGCCAAGTCAAGGCTGGGTGGCCTGAACCATAGTCGGATCGGCCATGGTCAAGCCCAACAGTTTTGGCCAATAGCCCGGTAACCTCAGGTCAAAAATGGGCTGAGCTAGGCTGGGTCAAAATTGACATTTTTAAATGTAATGTGATTTTATAAATACTTTTAAATAATAAAAACAATTTAGGATGAATAAAGTTACATATTTATCCATTTCACACTTTATTCCGTTCACAGAACAAATAACGAGAAAGTTGTACTGTAGGGCATGAAAATCAGAAGTAGCGTAGCAGCTGCGCATAGTACACAAAAGTGGCTTCTCTTAGCAAAGAATAACATGTACAATTTTGCTAAAAAGAACAAACAAACAATGTATGTATCAGTATTGTGCAATAACTTTCACGTGTGCTCCGTCTCCTGTTGATCACCAACACTTTTTGGGGAGAACATCTGCATAAAGAATAAACTAAGATTAAGTAATGGTTTTTAAGTACTAGCACTGCAGCATAATCCAGGTGGGTCACATACAACTTCACAGGTTTATACATTCATATCATCAAACTCTAATGTCAAAGTATTCTTTCCTTCACATCATAGCTCTGAAGTGAATCTTATTCTATTTCTCCTTCCGCCCAAGATAAAGATTGATGTTTGTTACAATGGAGAATGAACTAATATGAACTTCAAGCCGCTTTTTTTTTTTATCAACCCAGCTCTCCTAATATCGGTGCAAGGCTAGAAGGCGACAGAAAGAGGGAAAGAACTATTTCTTAGAGGCCTTTCAAAGATTAAAAAAGAAATTCTATTAGCTATAATTTAGAACGCTCAAGGATACTTTTACCATTCAGCATCTCTACCAAAAATAGAATCAGGAAAGGAGAGACTAAGAGGACCAACCAAACCCAAAGCATCGGCCGCACTTCTGTGACTCTCCTCATTGCAAACAGCAGTGAACATATTCATTAAGATTTCTCGCTGCTCCACTTTTAAGTGCTTCCCCAGCCCTCGAGCCACCATCTCCATTTCAGGCTGCAAAATAACATACATGTGCATATCAGAGCATAAGCTTCAATGGACCGACTTTTTTCTTTTTACATCTTACATCCAAAATCACATGTTTATGAATGAATTTTGACTAAGTCAAGAGTACACAGCAAATATCTTCCAACAAAGAAAGTACATATGAAAAGCCAAACCAACATACGGAGGATTCTTCAGGGGGGAATGTTTGGAGAACAGGGCATATCTTTGACAATTCAAAAACTGCTTCCGAATGTTTCCCTTGAACTTCCAAAGCCTGCAATGGACATGTAAATAGGATCATCAACTTAATTAAATATCAGAACACTAAACAAAAAAAGGTGAAAGTTCTCTCGAAACAGAAAGACATCTTGGGAGAAAAAAATCATGTCTGACAGTTCATGATATGCAGAAAGGAAAGATTAAAATCAAATTTCAAAAACTCAATCGACACTCAAATACAACAAATTTGGGAGCTAGAAAACATACATATCAGTTTAGGATATGCATAAAGGAAAAGTCAAACCTAGGTTCTGAATTTTCAGCAGCACTTAAAACACGGTAAAAAGTAAAAACTATCCTCAAATCAGTTCAATTACTCTACACCATGTGTCCTCAAGCAACTCAGCAGTACCGAAACTAAGTCCCGAGGCATCAATCACAAGGGAGCAAACATATTATCTCCATGTTCTCAAAGCTTAATTGTTTTATCTTCATTTTTCCCTCTTCTGGCGCAATTACACCCAAGAACTACAGCATTTAGGTCTATACTACACAATTCATGCACTCAACTCATAAGTTGTTCTATGTTTCATATCACCTCCTTTTAAGCAATCTAAAGTGGCTCTAAGTTTCCACCCTCCCTGTGGCACCTTCCAAATATGGAGTTCAGGTAGCTTTGTAAGCATGGCAAATGCCAACTAAAAAATTCAATTTTGATGTTCACGCATGAACATGCTAGAAAGCTACTTTATAATAACTTCATGTCAAAAATGGGGCTTAATGAACTGTGCAGGACCTCTTCTGAGAAATTCAGAAAGGTTTGTCAATGTAGAGCCTTCAGCTGTGGACAATATTTCTGTTAGGCATAGCTGAATAACCAACAATCTGAATAAACAACAAGAAGTTGCTTTGCCTATTGACATTGAATAATGCCTGATCACATCTGAGATTGATATATCATAGAAGTGAAAACAGAAGCATAGATTTCCAACACCGCAAGGATTTGATCTTTAAGAATCTGGCTGAAAAAAGAAAATAGAAGTGCACATTCACTTGATTTACTGAAACACAATTCACGCTAACTTGAGCATGGTGACAGATTACTAGGTTGAACTACAATGTCCAAGTTCAACAAATTACCCATGCTTGTAAGAAACATGATCGAGTGCGTGCAGCAACAGCTGCCAATACCATTCGTGCAGCGCGAGCATTCTCAAGGCCAATGTTTCTAGCAAGCCCAGCAATAAACTGCTGAGCATCTTCATTATCAATCTTAACATGTGTAGAGTAACTAGGGGCTCTGTAGGGTTGCAAAGCAAGGCATAATCATTATACACAAGCAAGGAAAATATTATGCAACATCAGCAATGTAATTACTCATGAAAATCATTCTCACAAACCTACTACAAACACTTAGAACAAAGTCGATAGATGCACGGTAAAAGGAGTCACGCGTGTTTGTTGTGTCAAAAGTGGCCTGCACTCCAGATGTCCTGCATATTCGACGTAACTGCTCACCCATACAGGAAAAAGGGGAAAGAGCATTGTATATTGAGAATCAGCAAACTAAACAGAAACTTATAACTGCATAATGTAATTGCTAAAAGGAACAAAACTTAAAGGTTCTCCCAATTTTAGCAAAAAATCATTCATGCATAAGTACCCCCAAAGGATGAACAAATGAATCTTGCAAATTCAATTTAAAAGACTCTCAAAGTAGCCCGTGCTATGATATTCCCAATTAAGCTGACTGCACCAACCAAATAAGATAGAGAGCTCTATCAGTAGCCTTAACAACTATAATGCCCTTACACCTTTCAATGAATAGAGAAAAATTGAGGGGTTTACCAACAACATTCACTATGACTATACAAAACTCACAACTGTTTTCTGCTAATAGGTATACGAATTAAAATCACAAATGTATGGACAAGGGAGCAGAATGAATGAATAAGGCAAGATGAAGAGCATTTGGAAAAGCCAATAAAGTAGAACCACTCTTTTATCTGAAAAACATCCCGATATTTTCGTTCATGAGATGCTGTCTAACCATGGACAATTTGTCCTTGAAAAATTATGATAAAGCATATTAGGGTATATCCAAGGGCCTATACTAATTGAGATTATCACTTTACTAGACGAAGACCAAATAGATTAATATGATACTAAAGCCAAACCCCTTCTCTAAGAATAAGAAGCTTCGCAGTCCTCTTTAGCGAATGGACTTAACTAGGACATGTGACAACAGATACATAAAATATGACACGCATCATCCTGAAGCATAGCCAAAATGTGATAAGTCAAACTATAATAATTTTCTGTTTCTTGATTAGGAGTATGTCATTAATATGCAGGTTTTCAAAGTCACAAAAAGTACTAACTTGAATTATATCTTCCTCCATGACATCCTTTCCGCTTGTTCTATTGTCCATTATTTCTGGAAATCAAGAGGGTGAGTTGCGACTTAAGCAAAGCAAAAACAACAAAAGTTCAGAATTTCAGAAATACATAATCCTTTTGTCTACATGGGTAGAAGGTGCAGATAACTACTTGAAAGCAAACACAATAATAGAGCATAAAATAGCAGCAACTGTAACAATAATTTGTTGCTCACACACAAATCTAACCTCAAATGGCAGGTTGAAGTAGCTACAGCTACATAGTGAATATAATTCCATGGTATTATTATAATGGATAAAGCATTTTAAAACAGTAACCAAGATGCAAAACTTTTATGGATACCAAAGAAGTACATGACAGTAAACCATCTAATTGCCTGTCTTGTCAAAAGTCATCCACCAAGGTCACAGTAATCATCACTGTACATAGAACATGTTTTGAATTTTACATATCAATAACAGCTTAACACAGACTTTCTTCAAAAAAAAAAACAGCTTAACACAGATTTAAACCTTATCATTTTGCCATAATCCATTAATCTGGTCATAAACACTCAATATGGAAGGATTGCCCGTTTTAACAAATGTCTAGTAATAATTAGGAACATCAGTTTATAAAGGAAGGAATCACTGAATAAATGAGGTAATGTGAAGAAACATACGTCGAACCAAGCTATTGACCTCCCTCTGATACTCCTGCTGATCAACAATTAAATCAGGCTCATTTCCTACTGAAACCGGCCACCACTTTGGCAATTTGGTTTCGTTCCGGGAATGATACCTTCTCCAATCATCATTCCTCAGACCTGACCCGAGAAGATCCGGGGACCACAGAGGATTATCCCAGATCGGGAAGTAACCGTTTTCCTTACTCATCTTCTTCTTCTTCTTCTTATTCATCATCATCACATCTTGACCGTCACTCTGTCTCCTCGCTACAACAACCTCTCTCCCTCCAAGACTCCGGTCTCTACGAACAACAACACCACCATTCCCCTTCCCAAACCCTAACCTACGCCTAAACTCTACCCCTAAAAACAACATGGACCTAACCGCCGAAACCAACACAAACCCAGACAGCAACACAAACCCCGTGAACTGGATAGTGGACTTACGGCAGGAGAAAACAATCCGGCGGTTTTCATCGAAACTAATCAGCGTGGTCAAGTCATGATAGGCGTCGAAGGCGGAGGAACGGAGGCGGTGGAATTTGGAGGAGGCTAAAGAAGATATTTGGTCAACGTCGAGGACTAATTGGAGGCTTTGACTACTAGTGGCGGTGGTGTCGGAGTCCGGTGAGGGCTTGCCGGGACTGTAACTGAGCTTCCTTCTCTTGGGAAAGTCGTGACGGCGTCGTGAGGAGCGGCGGCGGCGGACGGAGAAGGAGCTTTGTGGGCATTTACATATAGTGAAGAGTTGAGGAGATGAAGCGAAAGAGGGAAGTAAGGAGTTCATATCAATTGTTTATTCATTAATCATGTGTTTTGTTGGTTCCTTAGACAGATATAAATAGTATTGAGTGTCGTCGTCATCGTGTCTGATCCTATTTGCTCCAGAAATGGTGGGAGTGGGAGTATCTCAAGTACATGGTTGATATTGTGATCAGATCATACATTACAAGTTTCGATGACGATGAACAACAAGACTCCTGTCCCGTGACTTATATCCCCGGTCTAAAGTTACGAATATCGAATCAGGCTTATTATTGGATTGAGTTCTAGAATAAAACTGTACCGATATTAATTAATATAAGGTATTGTTTCGGATAATTTTATAAATTTATAAAATAGTTCTTAAAATTTTTAAAAATTGCAAAATAGTCTATATTGATATATTACACATTTGTACTATATATTTTACTAGTTTATTGTTTACATCAACCATAATATTGTATACATCATTTCACATTTCATTCTTAAAGATATATGTTGTTTTTACAATTTTTAATTGACATTAATAAATGTAAGTATAAATAATTAAAATCTACAATTACAAGTCTACAACATATTTATAATTTGACAACAAACATTCAATATATCACTTTTTTATGCTCAAACAAATTTTTTCCTAAGTGAGTAAATTCAATACCAAATATTAATAATAAATTACCATTTCACAAATATTAACAATATATTAAATATTAATTAATGATTTAAGTTTTTACAATTTTACAAAATTTTATTATCAATTTTACAATTTCACATTTAATTGTCAATTTTACATTTGATTATTAATTTCACATTTAATTATTAATTTTACATTTAGGTTTAAATGTTAATTATCAACTTTCAATTTTAAGTTTTAACAATCTTTTCTTAATACATAATTAATTAATTACATACTAACCCTATTTTACAATTCTATTTTCAATTCCAATTCTAATTTTCATATAACAAATTCATAACAAAATATCATAAATTACTTACCCACTCACGGTATTCTTCAACTTCAATCCAACAATTTCAAATTATCAATTTCAAAAATTTCATTCCAAAACCGTGACAATTCCATTCCAAAACAATTCCAAACATTCAAAAATTCCATTCCAAAAATTTTCAAACTAATCCTCTTTCCAATTTTCAAAACAAAACAATTAATATTTACTAATTAATCCATTCCAAATCCAAAATCGTGATACCACCAACACCATCTTCTTCAACAGTTCAAACTTCAACCTCCAAATCCAATCCTCCACCCACCAACAGAATATTCATCAACACTAATACACGACAAATCCAATCCACAGCACACAAAAAATTTCATTTACCAGCAATTTTTGAAAACAAAGAGAACATATCAACTCATCAACCAACAAAATCAAGTATTAACAGTCAACACACACCAAAAAAAAAAATTTAACCGTCGGGTGGCTCGGGTCTTCACTTCGGTATTCGGGTTGCGGTTTCGGGTGGTGGGGTTGTCCGTTGTCCAGGTCCAGCTGTCCACCTGTGAGCGTCGAAGGGTCGGTGGTGGTGCAGACTTGCGGTGGTGGGGTGAGGAGGAGAGGTGCGACTGCGGACTTCGCAAACCCAGAGGCCAATTCTACACAATGAGGCGAGGAGGAGAATTGGGGTGAGGAGGAGAACTGGAGAAGACAGCAAGCAAGCGTCGGAGGCGGTGAGACGATCCAGATGCCTGCAACAGAGATAGTGAGAGCGAGAGAGTGAGAGAGAGAGGGTGAGAGTTAGAGAGAAGACTGAAGAGGGACGGTAGCAGTTAGGGTTGGGGGGTAGATTTTTTAGGTTAAAATTTTTTTATTTGCAAATTAGTCCTTCGACTTTTTAAAACTTGCGAAATGATCCGAAATTTTTCGGTATGTTAGATACCGGTCAGTATTTTTGGCCAGTACCGAGGTTGAGATCTAGGTACCGATCTCCGGTCGGTACGGTACCTTTCGGTCGGTACCAGCCTGAACGGTACAGATCCTAATACACTACCCCAGTCCCTTCGCTAGCAAGCAAGCACTCGCTAAACCAAAAATGTGTTCCAAACTCTTTTAGTTTCTTTAGACAAATTGAACATGGGAGATTTACTGTAGCGTCAGCCTACGGATTAATCGAAGGACACACCACAGATCGTTATGTTAGTCTCTAGGCCTTAATATGAAAATGGGCGGAGCCCCAGCGGATCAGAACTTTCCTCTTATTGATGACTAAGAAAAAGCTCCTGACAAACCAACAACGAGTAGCAAGACACATTGCAACGGATAGTAGCTACTACATATGCGACCAAGAAGAGTCCACGCTATATGTCATTCGAGACTGTTCGAGGGTGCAAGCCTTCTGGAGAAATTTCCCTCGGAGGTGGTGGATACAGAATTCTTCATTCAGGACGAGGAGTTATGGGTAAAATTCAACCTCATGAAGCACTCACTGGTGATACAAGGGGAATGAGCTACTATTTTTGGAGTCGTCTGCTGGATGCTTTGGAGCTGGCGCAACAAAAGTCTTTTTGACGAGGACTTTGTTTGGCTGGAAAACGGTACGAGGGCAGTCATGGAGTATGTGGAGTGGATAGTCAGGGCGAGGGCAATGGAAAATTGTGTGTTTCCGACTCAATGCATATCGGTAGGCCGTCTAGTGGGGTGGACCAAACCGCCAAAGGAATAGATTAAACTAAACACAGATGGAGCGGTCAAACAAGGGTCGTACATCGCTACAGTGGGTGGTTTAATTACAGATTGGCACGGGCAATGCTCCGGAGGTTTTACTCAACACATTAGAAGAAGCTCGCCCCTAACGGCCGAACTTTGGGGAGTCCACTCGGGCCTCACTTTGGCTTGGTTCCTTGGGTATCGCCGAGTCATGTTAGAAGTGGACTTCTTGAAAGTCATTAACATCCTCTCCTCTTCCAATAAAGCGATTGATGGTCATAATTTCTTGCTAGTAGGTACCCGCAGATTACTCCAACGTGATCGAGAGGTGCAGATTTAGCACGTGCATCGGAAAGAGAACCAGTGCATAGATCACCTAGCCGCCCTCGCAGTCCTAGCTAGACCAGGCATGCATATCTTTCAGGAGCCTCCTATGACAGTCCTATAAATCATTCACCGAGACACGCAAAGAGCAGTGTACCACAGAGCACTGAGTTAGATAGTTTTTTGGGGTTTAAGCTTCCTTTGTAACCATAAAAAATATTTTTGAAAATAAAAAATAAAAAATAAAAAATATTTTTGAAAATTTCAAAAATATTTTTTATTTTTTATTTTTTATAATTTGATTTATTATCAACTAAATATATATTATTTTATTATCTAATATATAAATTATTAATAAAATTATAAATAATTTAATATTATATTATATATTTAATTAAATAAAATAATTATTAATAAAATTATGAATAATTTGTTTAATTTTGTAATTAAACAAAATAAAATTAGTTTAATAATTATTAATAAATATATAAATTTAAAATATCTTCTAAATATATATTTTTAAATAAAATTTAAATTAATAATTATTTATTTTAATAAAATAAAATAATTTTTATTGATAATTTATTATTAAATATTATATAATAGATTAAAATATACTTAATTAATTAAAGATAATTTATCTTTAAGTTTTATCTAATCTATAATTATCATCAATAATGAAAATATAACTAAATTGACACTAACCACCAGAAATAGATACTAAAAGTAGAAAATAAAAACTAAAAATAGAATTGGAACAAAATGACTCCTAGGCATAGAAAAATTTTGTAATACTAATGCAAAAGATTTTTTAGAATCTATAAAAAGAAATAAAAAAGAAAAATAAGTCAACATAAGTCTTAATTTGGTGAGAGGATATGAATTGAGTTGATAATAAAGATAACAAAGAATAAAATTTAGATTATGTTAGTATTCCTTATTAGATATAAATATTTATATTCAACCTTTCAATGATAATAGATCCTAGATCCTGACTTTCTTTTTTTAAACTTGAGTTTTCAATTAGAAGGTTGAAATTATACCTTATGAGTGATTCCCGGATTTAAGAGTAATTCTTGAGTTTTAAGAGTAATTCTTATACCTTATAAGTGATTCTTGGATTTTTATCCTCTATTGTTTGTGTTCCTCCCTAATTTCTAATAATTCTATCATAAAGTTCTAGCGACACTTAATTTCAGCAACATTAAACTTTAAAAATCCTAGCCTAAAATTTCCAACAAACAAACCCTAAAAATCTAGTTATATTAAATATGAAATTTCAACTTTCCCAATGAAATTTAGACCTAGATATTTCAACAACCTATTATTAGCCATATGTTCCAAATCTTATAAGTTTTCCCTACTAGTTAATACTTCTACTTGTCCTACATAAATTTGGTATTAAAGCTCTAGTTTACAGTGGTGAAATATAGCGAAGTGACGTATAGAAGAACACTCAACGACCAAGAGGAAGATGACATACTTTTAAGAGTTAAAGAAAGATTAAACCTTAACGACACTCGACCACAAGGTGCTATAAGAACTAGTCTAGAAATAACATCGAACAACAAACTATACTGGATGTTGAGGGTAGAGTAAGTGAAACCCAAGATGAAGACGCTAGAACTAATCAATAAGGAGTGAGGTTAGGAAATTAAGGTCTACCGAGAAGACAATGAAATCAACTAGCAGAACATGGAAAGCGCATGCAAAACTTTAGAGACCATGATAAAGCTGAAACACACAACATATTCAATGATATTACTAAGAAAGTTCATGTTGAAGCCCTTGATTTTGCAGGAAAGATGAATCCACACTTGTTCTTAGATTGGACAATAGTAATGGAAGATTTCTTTAACTGGTATCACATCTCAAAAGATCAAAAAGTTTAATATGCAAATATAAAGCTATTTGGATGTGCTAAATTCTAGCAGAGATCAATAGAGGATAGACTTCCAAAAAGAAGTCAGCTTCTAATTGTTGATTGGAAAGAGATGAAGCTGAAGTTATTGAAAAAAAATACTTGCCATTTCACTATTAAGAAGATCTTTATAATCAAATCATAAACTTTAGACAAGGGATTATGTCCATAACTGAGTATACAGAAATATTCGATAAACTTTTTATTTGAGATGAAGGAATAGAGTTAGAATGATAACTTATATCTCAGTATAAAAATGGCTTAAGTGTAGAAATTCACAAGGAGCTGATAATAAGAAGGATTTACAACTTGGAAGATACATATCACTTAGCTTTAAGAGTAGGACAATAAGTAACTATTCAAAGTTAAGCTGAGGAGTTCAACATGAAAAGAACTATGACAATACAAAATTTTAAGCTAGCACCTAATACATCAAAATTTGCACCATATAACAACTACAACACTTCTCACGGAGTTGAAATGATAGGCATAGTCATAGTTGAGACTAGGACAAAAGGGGGAAGCACTGATAAGAAGTGCTTTTAATGTAATGAGAGGGGTTACTTCGCTTATGAATATACTAATAGAGGCTTGCATATGATGGGAGAAGAAGACGAGGAAGAATTTGACGAATATGTGTGTGAGTACAAAGTTGGAGAGAAGTTGAAAGGAGACTCTAGTGATGAACTAGCTAGTCTTACAAATCCTAATATAGTGAGACACATAGTTACGACCCCTAAGGTGGAAGAATCATAAGAATGACTTTGTACTATTATTTTCTTTACTCAAGTTAGATGTGGAGATAAAGTAAGCAAGCCTATCATTGATGAAGGAAGTAGTATGAATATGGTATCGAAGAAGATAGTGAGGCTGTTGAATTTACTTACGAAGAGACATCCACATTCCTACAAATTTGTTTGGGTGGATGATAGTACAATACTGGTTACTCAAAGGTGCTTGGTGTCTTTCAAATTAAGAATATATAAGGACTCTATTTAGTGTATTGTTATTCCTATGAAAGTATCTCACATTTCACTTAGTTAGCCATAGCTTTATCATCGTGAAGTGCAACATTTTGGAAAAGCTAACATATATCAGTTTATATTTTATGGAAAGAAGATAATTTTGAAGCTCATTAACTTAGACAAGTTAGAAAAGTAAAGAGGAAGTAACAAGACAACTCTAAATGTCAAGAAAAAGCCTCTTAATATCCTTAAGGAGAGAGACTTTAGAGCTAATAGCAAAGAGAAGGGAATTGTTTTGTAATGATAATGAGGGAAGTAATAGAAACAACACTTGAAATACCCCTTATCTTACTAAAGAAGTGGGTAAATTACTAGCTGATATTTTAAACCTTAGACCAAATGATTTACTAGATGAATTACCTCCTTTATGAGATATTCAACATACTATTGAACTGATACCTAGATCTACTCTAGCAAATCTTCTAACCTATCACTTAAATTCTATTGAGAATGAAGAGTTGAGGAGACAAGTAGAGGAGTTGTTAAAAAAGGATTTATTAAATAAAGTCTTAGTCCTTATTGAGTTCCAACACTATTAACTTAACAAATGCGTATTAATTGTCGGCCAATAAATTATATCAGAAAAGGTACATATTTCTTATGCTTTGCCTTGATGACATGATATACATGTTGACTGGAGCTACTATCTTTATCAAGATAGAGTTACAAAGTAGGTACCATCAAATTAGAATAAGACCTGAAGATGAATGGAAATTGAATTTAAAACTAGAGAGGAAATTTTTGAATAGTTGGTGATGTCATTTGGACTCTCTAATGCACCTAGAACTTTGATAAGAGGGATGAATCAAAAGTTTCGATCATTTATAAGCAAAGTCTTAGTGATATATTTTGATAATATATTAATATACAACAAGACTAAAAAAAAGGACCACCAATTACATCTACAATAAATCTTAAGAGTTTTGAGGCAAGAGAAACTTTATATCAACTTAAAGAAGTGTTCTTTCATGCAATCAAGTATTGCATTTTTGGTTCTATTATACCTTACCATAGAATGGAGATGGATCCCAAGAAAACTAAAGTCATCTTTGATTGGCCGATTCTAAAAGATATGCATCAGTCATGGAGTTTCCATGACTTAGCAACATTATATAGGCGATTTATTTGTAATTTCATCACTATAATGACACCCATTACTAATTGTATAAAGAAAGGACACCTTACTTGGTTTAAGGTAGCAACAAAAGATTTTGAAGAAATTAAGAAAAAGATGACTGAATCTCCTATTCTCATACAAGGATTTTATTCTATATTCGAATAATGAATCTCTTAAACACTTCAGGTCCTATAAGAATTTGAACAAAAGACTCGCCTTAGGAAGTGAATTTTTAGAGCAATTTAACTTTGTTATTAAAAATCAAATGAGACTTGAGAATAAGGAAGTACATACAATGAGTAGAAAGAGCCTTTTGCTTAACATGTTGGCTATAAAAGTTGTAGATTTCAACAAAATAAAAAGAGAATAAGTATCATAATGAGATTTTAGAATAATCTACTTAAAAATTGCAGCCAGATAGAGAGTCCTTCACTTTCCTTTTGTGATCCACGATGACTACCTTTTCAATTAAAATCAACTGTACCTATCCAATACTTCTATAAGGGAGTATGTGATTTGTGAATTACACGGAAGAGAGGTAATTAGAAGAGATAAAACCATAATAATGATTGAATATCACTTTTATTAGCCCTGTTTAAAGTGAGACGTATCTAAGTTTATACAACAATGTCAAACATATCAATTAGCTAAAGGAAAGAAACAAAATTTTGGATTATACACACCACTACTCATGCCTCATGAACCATGAAAGAAAATAAGTATGAATTTTGTCTTAAGAATTACTAAACTATAAGTGGTTATGATTATATTTTTGTGGTAATGGAAATGTTTTCTAAGATGAGTCATCTCATTCCATGTTCCAAGACTTGTGATGTTGTTCTTATTGCTAAAGTCTTCTTCAAAGAGGTTGTATGTCTCTATATATTACTTTTAACTATTGTCTTTGATTGTGACATGAAGTTTATGAGTTATTTTTGGAGAGCATTATGAAAAACATTGAACAGTAAACTTTAATTTTTAAGTTCTTTCCATCTCCAAATTGATGGAAGAATAAAAGCTTAGGGGACTTATTAAGATGTTTAGCTGAAGATAATATGAAAATTGGGACCTAATTCTTCCTATGGACAAATTTGCACAGAATAGTTATATAAATAAGTCAACTAGTAAGATTCCTTTTAACATACTCTTAGGAGTTCAACCAAGAAATCCTATTGATTTGGTTCCTTTACCATACATAACACGAGATAGTGTTGAAGCTGGAGGTTTGCATAACACATGAGGGACATTTTTTACAAGGCACGGTGAAAGTTAATAACCAGCAACTTGTCATATAAAGAACATATTGATCAACCTCATCAATTGATGGAATTTAATGATGAGATGTAGTGATGGTTAGGATTCATCTAGAGCATTTTTTGGAAGAAAAAATAAGAAGCTTCATTCATGAAGTGTTGGACATTATAAGATCATCAAGAAGATAAGTGCTAATGTTTATATTTTGAAATTTCCAAATGACATATGAATTAGTCCTATCTTTTATATTGCAGACTTATCGTGGATATAACGATACACAATCTCCTATTATAGCTGTGAGAATTCCAATCGTTTCTCATCCTAAAGAGGAGATAGATGATATTCTTGATGGATCAATTGTAGTCAAAAGAAATGAAGGACACTAATAATTTCTTGTCAAATGAAAAGGAAGATTAATTTATGATAGTCCTTAGATTTTAGAATCTAAATTTCAAAAATTATATCCAAACTTATATGATCATTATTTATCACATTCCACATCGATGACGACTTTAGACAAGCTACGGAGAATTAATGCAAAAGCGCTTAAAATCTACACAAAAATAAAAATAAAAAATAGTCACCACAAGCCTTAAGTTGGTGAGGTGGAGGATGAGAATTGAGTGGATAGCAAAGACAACAAAGGTTAAAATTTAGATTATGTAAGGATTCTTTATTAAACAGGAGGTAGTAAGTAAGATAACTATATTATTCTAGATTTAAATATATTGTCCTAGTTGTTTAGAACTTAAACTTATAGAATTTTTATTTGAATAAGATTTAAATTTGTTAGAAATCTTTTCCTACTAGAATAAGGGTTGTAAGAACTTCTTTGTAACTATGTGTATTCAACCTTTCAATAATAATAGATCCTAAATGGCTAAAGGCGTGATTTGTACCTCAACATTTCACAAAAAGTTTAAATAAGTTCCTCACATTATATATGATAGATAGCACTTTGGACCCTAACGTTATTAAAATAGTACTCATTGCATCTTAACTTTACTTAAATAGTATTTATTGCACCTTAAATTTACTAAAATAATACTTATTGCACCTGAAAGTGGTGATAGAGATAATGATGAGGGCTTATTTAGATCTTTTGTGAAATATTAAGCTAAAAATTACACCTTTAGCTATTGTTTAAAGAAATCATTTTTAAGATCACGTCAATGCTTGGTAGGTTTAAATTGTCTAATTGTGACATGATATAGACTAAATTTATAACATAACTCAGATAGGATTTAAGGTGTTACCAATGCCATTTTGAAAATGTTAAGGTGCTACCAGTATCAGTTTAAAAATGTTAAGGTGTAATGTCATATCATTGATAATGGTAAGGACTAACTTAAACCTTTTAGAAAACGTTAAGGAACAATTCATACCTTTTGCTATCCTAAATTTTTCTACAAATTTGAGTTTTTAATTAGAAAGGTATGATGCGTTATTCTAAGAGTGATTCTTAAGCCTTATGAGTGATTTTTAGATTTCTATCTTCTATTGTTTGTCTTTCCCTAAATTCTAACAATCAAAGCCCTAAATTCTAGCCATATTAAACCCTAAAAACCCTAGCCTAAAATTTTCAGCAAACAAAACCTAAAAATCCAACATTATCAAATCTAGAATTTCAACATATTAATCATGCTTTCTAATTTAGTGAATCATTCGCTATTGGTTAATACTTTTTCCATTTGTCCTTCCATAAGTACACTCCTAAATTTTTTTCTACTATATAACATAAAAATCATTAATTTTAAAATTACTTTTTCTGTAAATAATAATTATTTTATATCCAACTTTTCTCATATTAATGACTTTTTATGAGAATTTTGAAGGAAAACTCTGTACCAACCTTACATTTAAATATAGATTACTATATAGCCAAGTTGGAAGTAGATGATGTTCCAAAAAGAAAACCTTGAATCCATTTAAATATTTATGCTACTTGCTTCAAAAGAGATGTTCTTGTTTGTTAAACTGTAATCTCGTATCAACTTCTAGTTAATATAAACAGAAGACATTATAAGCGAAAACAAAAATCAAGTTTGAGGGACAAAATCATGTTGCTGGATCTACCATATAAAAGAATACAAATGTAACAACGACCCATCGGTTTTCTGAGACTCAAGACTGCAGCATGTGTGCTGTGCGATCAGCAGCTTAGCATTACCAGCTAGTGCTTGAACAAAAGACGCAGGAAATGTATTTCAATTTGTGTAATATAGACTACTTTTCCAAATTGCATTTTATTTTCGTGATTTCCTTATCACCAGTAATGGTCCAGCCAAAGAATTCCTTCTAGAAAAATCCTGCAAGAAAATCCAATATGTTTCAAGTCCGAGCAGATCACAAAACTAGAAATCTTCATATTTGTTGTTTAAAATCAAAAAATGAACCTTTCGTTCTTCCGATCCTAACCTTTCTTGTGTATCATGCTCTACAAAACTCTACTTGGGAAGTAAAGGCTCTTTATCATCATGTCCTAAACGATGACTGGTCTGTAGTCATGGAAAGGATATGGTTACTACAATTAGTATATTCAAAAACCAAGGAGAAAGCAAGAAAACTAATAATTCCCACCTCTTCGTTAGCTCCAGCAGCCATATTTACGAATGAATCTTTTGACCTGAACAACGAATTTCATGCACTTTAATATTGGTATGGAGGAGATAAACTTCCAAGTGTAAGAATGGAGCCTCCATTTGAAGTGAAGTGCCTATAATGCATCATACCTATGGCCTTCCTGAACATCCCGTAGTTCCATAATACCATTCTGCTCTTCCTCTTTGACTTTGGAGAGTGGTGAGAAAAACTGAAATGACAAATGAAGCAGAAGAAAAAGAGAACCATCATGTTTCCCTCTCTCTCTTTTACCCTTATTGTATCCATCAAAAAGTTACTCAAAATAACTCCGTAATACCTGATGCATTGAGATGAACACAATTGAAATTCCTAACATAAAGTTTATGGTCAAAGTATGACCAAACATTGCAGCAGATGCAATGCCTGTGAAGATTGTAGCAATTGTGGAAGAGTACTTCTTCAAAATTGTATCTGTTCACAGTATATGTTGCCACCAACACGTAGATGTTAGTAGGAAGTATTATGGCCTTGTTCACGAAACTGTATCCATATGTTTAACTAGACAAGATAACAAAAGTGTTTCACGCCAACTGCCAAGGAAATTACAGAATAAATTCACATCACCGCACCAGCATATTTAAAGAAAAAGGAGGACAAGATTCCTTGAGCTGCATTGTTAAATATCAGAAGCATTGTAGCTTTCGAATGTCCTCGCAAGATGTCAAAGCTACTGGGATCTGCAACATTTAATTTAGAAATGAAGATGCAAGGAAGAAAATTGCCAGTTTAATATCAGCAGAAAAAAGAAGCCACACAAATTTTGTAGTTTTAAATGTTCAATTACTTGAATTCTACTAGAATGGTAATTTAAACACTCTTCACAAGGTTAAGCCACTTGAGAGTTACATGATCATGTGCAAGTAAATACAAAATTCCAATTTCCTCTCAGCATCTACTCTTACAAAAAGATTGCCCAGGCTAAATTCTTGGAAAATGTATATATTAAAACAAACTTCTAATTTAATAAGAAATGCAACCAACACTACATTTATCACACGATCTATACACAAGTTATCAAGACATGCAATATAAAACCCCCGGTAAGGCAAAGGTTCTGCGAAAGTTATGAACAGTAATATCAAATCTTCATTGGCAACCAAAGTGAAGGAATCCTAAACTCGTTCACTGATAACAAGGGAAAATTAGTATATAGAGACAAGCATGCTGACACCAATCGGTGAACTATAAAGCTAACTATCAATACATGAACTAACTAGGTGAAAAGCAAAACAAGTTTGATGTCACAGAAAAGAGTACATACGAGGATTAATATATATGCACTCGTCATAAAGAAAAGGGTTTTTTAAAATTTTACCAGCATCAACATTTCATATCAGAAAGGAAATTAGACATCAATTTCGACCAGAAAGTTTGCTATAGAAAGCCTATAACTACACAATTTAAGGCTTTGCTCTAATATAATCATAGCTTTCTTATAAAAATCAATATCCATACCTTTGAAAATGCCAGTTCCCAGTATGGCTAGAAAATTGAAAATAGCGCCATAGCCATATAAAAACAAATTCTGGAAAACAGAGGACATCAGATTAGGACAAATAGCTGAAATATTTCTCTTAAATGCATCAACCTTCTTTCTTTTTTCTACATGCAGGATTCAGTCAACGCAGGTTATAGCCAAATTAAAGACAGCCCCATACCATACTTCAACTCCTATCAAGAATGTGTTGCTTGACAGCCATACAGAATTACAAAGGTTCCAAATCTGTTAGGCAGACTGAATATTTATTTTGTCAAGTTTAGGAGATCACTTCCTTGATCCAAAAAGAAACCAATGTTCTTAACCTCAGCATATTACCTGGAGATATATGCTTGTCTCATATTGGCTCTTCAGAGCATATTCATTATAGACAGAAGCCAGAGAGGGCACAGTTACCTGAAAAATTCCTGAAATAAGTGTCCAGCATTTATGTCTAAACAGCTTTCATAGCATCCTCCTAAGGTGCAAAACAAAGTACAGATTCAAAATTGCCAGGAAGTTTTCAGTCACTTACAAAGATAAAAGTGTAGATATATGCACCCGTTGCCACTGGAAGGCCCATAGCAGTAGTACCTTCAGGTAAAGAACGCAGCTGATTTACACTAATGCCAATAAGCAATAATGCAAGAGCTTCCCACTGTCAACAAAATCACAATCAATTGATATTTTCTCAGATGGCATTAAAAGATTCACACTCAAAATTGGTAGACAGGCGTGGAAATTGAGCTCATCTCTAAGTAATGGTTACAGTATCAATAAGAATATTGAACTTACCTGAATAACAGAAAATCGACGCCTCATTATTATTTTTAGTAAAACAGCAATTACCAAAACCTGTATGTTTAATTCAGATACAAGCTTCAGATGAGTAGAAACAAAATTGCATTTCGATGACTCCAATCTGCGTCTTGAAAAATAGGATAGATGTAATAGAATAAGATGGTAGCAATTTAGATGTGTTTTTGAGGTGACCTTCTAACTCTCATCCTAGAGCAAGAAAGTACCTTCAGATTGCTCAGCATCTTTACAGTTGCTGGGTTAAAGTACAGCTGCCAAAACACAGTTAGCTTTAATAATTTCAAGTAAACATTTAAATTCCCATTTGTTGTAGCAAATCACCAATGAAGAAAACATGAAAAATTAACAATGGACAAACAGCAGCCACAGGTAAGGAAAATGAATGGCGTCTCCGACATTTTTTGGGAAACCAAAAACTAACTCGGTCTTACGTCTGAATCAATCTTGAAAGACAAATTGGACATCCACATGCTCTCAACAAGTAAGAATATAAGTTCTAAATCAAATAATACCATCTAGGCAACATGTTTTGGTCTTAAAAATCCCCAGGTTCATGATCCTACCTAGAGATCAAATTCGAAATAATTAGTTAAATGTTTGCTCAATGTGCTAAAACATTGATGCAGGTTCATTTAAAAGTAATTTTTCTTATTATAACCAGTCCCTCAACATACTTCCTGTGTTGCTTAAATCCCCAGAAATTCAATTAGCATCCCATTTCATCATTGAATTTATAGCAACTCCTGTCAGCCCAAAACATATTTCCCTATCTTTATGCAACTTCGATCCCCAACCTTTTTATCCAACCACTTGCCTAGGTAGACCAAAAGTTCCCTTTTGTAGTGCCTATGTGCAATCGGAAAGAATCTACAAAAAAAAAAAGATATAGCACTATACTGGATAAAGGGAAAGAGGAAGATCCTTCAAAACATTATTACCTGCATGACAAACTTCAGATAGTTATTGATAGCATATAGAAAAGCTGGAACAGCAAGAAGAACATTATTACGAGCTGCCTGCAAAGAAGTAATAAATTAGTAGAATTAGAAGCCATCAAGCATCAGCTACTTATATTTTCCATGTGCTAGCTCAGCAATCATGATTTACAGCTATAATCTAGGTATTTAAGAAAATATATCGAGATTCCAGATAACGTCTGCAAAGCATAAAATGACGAATTAAAAATCATGATATAAGGCCGCACAAAATATTCAACAGGACATCACGATTACAAATCGAAATCATATACTAGAGATTGAAATTAAGAGAGATCAACAAAATTCAGATAAGTTGCTAAGGTGAATATTTTCATCAAAGGAACAATTAATTATGTAACTGGTAAACATATGCCATAATAACACCAAGAATACATAGCCGGTCAAATACTTGTACCTGTACAAATGTAGAAATAGATAGAAGGGGCTTTTCTCCAACTTTCTGATGCCTTGCCTGAAGAATCATAAGACAGAATCATAAGACAGAATCTTCTTGGTCTTATGATTCTCATACACAAGAATCATAAGACAGAATCTTCTTCAGGACAGGATTCTTTGTCCTACACAGAGAAAACATCTACCACTTTCTAATGATCAGCCCCCATAGACCTTCTCTCTCATTCTCACACACAAACAAGCACTAAAATGAGTATATTATTAGTCAAAAGTATCTTAAGTGACTACATTTTTACCATGACAGGAAAATCACAAAACAAGCTGCCATTTAAGAACCAGTCATTTGTTTCCAGAAAAAGATAAAGAAAGAAACTGTAGTTGCACTCCCAATACGGAAATCAATGCAAATGTGATTAACTAATTACAACTCCATTGGAGAAGAAATATTGAAGAGAAAATTGAGAAACAGCATAAAATGTATGATCTCAATGCTTAAGCTAGCTCTAACCAGTTGCAATCATTAAAAGCCCATACCCATGTGAAAAATGGAATGAATAATATGTTATGACGCATAGCATTACGAGCACAGAAAATACTATCAACTATACCTGGCACAACAGCATGAAAATAGCAAATAGCACTTTTGCCAACTCTGTCAAAAAGTTAACGCTGATTGGACTAAACTTGAATCCGCCATCCACCTTGGACATATAAACCAAAACAGGCTGGCAGAAAAATCAAATTGGTCATGTTAAGAAGTCTAAGAACGAATAGAATTGTCAAAAATGACTTCCTGTGCGCCTTCAGCATAAAAGCTAGACTGAAGACCATGAGACGTGAGAATGTCAAAAGGACAAGCAAAATATGCACAGATTATTGAAAGAATCTTAGTCAATTGTCAAAGGATATAATTTAGATTTCAAACAAGAGGACTCTTAAGGTTAACTTTAAGAGGTACATGTTGACCTTGTTAATGTGCTCTAAATGCAGAGTTAAAGTGTTAATGTGATGTCTGTCACAAGTGATTACATGCGTTACAAATCTTGAATGTAGGGAAAGATTAGTCATTGAACTGTCAAATATAGGTCCATGTGTTGAGTGTACAAAGGAAGGATCCTAAAAAATAATAGATCCAAACTAACTTGATCCTAGACAAACTTTTCACGAAACAAGTGTCATGCATAAAGCATCATTGAAAGAGAGACCTTATACTTAATTGGAATAAACCAGCTCTACATCCACTAAAATAAACGTGAACAAAATGTATCAATAATAAAATATCATACACAATACAGCCAGAGAGGGTCTTTCATGAACATATGTCAACTTGTACGACATAGAATGACAGTGAATCCCATATTTCTTAGAATGCCTTTAAACAAGATGCAATCTACACAAGAATAGTACTGATGACAAACAATCACCTGTAAACCAACTAAAATACAATCACCAACAACCAATAAAGTATTGAGGGCACGTTGCTTTGATGATATCCTGGTTTTATGTTGGTCATACGCCCTGGAAATAGTTCTGGAAGATGGGGAAACTAACTTTGAGTGACATACACTGCACTCAATGATGCCGTTTTTCATTTTCTGTCTCGACACAATCCACCCTTCCCAAAACTCTGTGAAAAAAACAAAGAACAAAATGATTAACTTCAGAGCATTGCCTTACAAACGCGTAGAAAACAAAACTCTTAAACTAAAATATCCAATAAAACCACAGCAACTTAACTTTGATTTAACAAATATTTTTCCCAATATTCAGAATACCATTGCTCACAGTTCCATTTCCCAGCCACCAACTAATTTAACCAATTTCCACAAGCTGACCAAGTTCAAATCAGATTTCCACCTCACAACCACAAAACTAAACCTACAAATAAGGATCTGAAAAGCACAATTACATGGCAGCGGGATCAGATCTTGCACTTCCAAGTCCATACCATCCTCAACAAACATAAACCGGAACAAAAAGTGGACGGAGCACACAAACAAAATCCAACAAAAGATAATAAAATCTAGGTGGATCAAATGCACGGCATTGTTAAACTCACCTTATATTAGAATACAGCAACAGCACGACAATTCTCACCGACGCATTTTCCAAACAAGACTATCCTCGCCGGAGTGCCGCCAACTCACAGATCAGATCCCCAGCTCCGGCCACGGGACTCCACCAATCTCCGCTCACTGAAATTCGAGAATCAGAAACTGAAAGAGCTGTCTTTTAATGAGAGAGAGATGCGAAGAATATGCACTTTCTCTCTCTAACTTCACTTGCTTTGCATTTACATTACGGTTTTTATATGTGTATATGGTAGTTTATTATTCCCAGGCTAAATAAATATTAATAAAATTATAAAATCTAAAAATATTATAGTTTCCAGATAACGGGGTGGGCTCTTGTGAAATTGACCAGCCAATCAGGTATGAAAAATAAGATGACGTGGCCAATCAAAGCAGAGGGTGGGAGTGGTGATGGAAACATAAGAGCGGGTGATGGTGACTTTACCTCGTGCTTAATTAAAGGAGAGGTTTTATTTGTATTATTTATTGCAGCTCGGCTGTTTCTTTCGATTGAATTAGTTGGCGCCCGAGGGAGTTATGAGTTTTCGAGCAAAAGCGGTTGTACACGTGTGTATTGCCGATTAAAACATATACCTAACAGTACGACGATTTAAATTATTTAGTTTAATTTTTAATTTTTTTTATTATATTAATGATTAAAATATCTCTGATTTGACGGTTTAATTATAAAAATTTTAAATTATTCAATTTTTTTATCTTTAACTTTTCGGTTTAATTTACTTAAATAATTCTTATTATTAAAAATTGATCTATTTATTAATTAATAAATTTTTATAAATAAATAAATAAATAATATTTTATTTAATAATATTTTTTAATTAAATTTTAAATTAAGAACAATCTCTTTCAGTTATATTTTAAATTTTTTAATTTTATTCAATCTTTAACTAGATTTATGACAATCTAATACTAGTTGAATCATTTAAATCTTAAATTTTTTTATCAATTTAAATTTCAATCCTAAAATTTGTATTCCTTAACTCAACCACGACCTCTTTTTCTTTGTGCATTGCTACCTATTTTGTATTTTTAATTATATACGTTTAGATTTGAAAAAGGTTTTTTTTAATAATTTAATTTGTTCATGAAATTTTTTATATTCTAACATTTTTTTAAAAATAAAAATAGGTAATTACAAGTTGATGTCTAGTTATTGCATTTACAAGTTGATGTCTAATTATTGCATTTGTTTAATTAATACTACATTGGATAAACAAAAATAGCAAACTAATTTATAAAAGTTTATAAAATGAAATAAAATTAACACTTTTTATTTATTCAAATTAACCTGTTATTAACTCTAGTTAATTATTAAACTAATCTATAAAAGTTTATAAAATGAAATAAATTTAACACTTTTTATTTATTCAAATTAACCTTTTTTTTTGAAGAAATAGAACCATTTCATTAATCAGGTGAAGAATTGGATGATAAAATCCGAAAAAAACTTCTCAAGAAGCAAAAGGGGAGAATCTAATAGATGCTCTAGCAAGTTGATGAGCAACTCCATTTAAGTTTCTTTGAATCCACCGAACTTGTATATCCGGTCTAGACTCAAGAATAAGCAAACAATCTTTAACAATCAATCCTAGCTCAGAAACATCAAGAGAATGAGAGGACAAAGCAAGAAATAAATGTTGACAATCTATAAAAATAAAGCTTCATCATGAAAGTGAGACTTTGCATGTAATAATGCCTTACGCAAGGCATTTGCCTCCGCCACAGCAGCACTTTTAACACTTTCTTGGTAACCAGATATAGCTTTAACAAAACCACCTTCTGGATCTTTAAAGACCACCGCAAAACCTGTGAAATCTTCCTGCTGAAATGTTGCGGCATCAACAAATGCCTGCCAATAAGAATTGTCCAAATTAATGATACCATTTTCAGCACCTTGTTGTCTGCCAATTTGGTGCAAAGAAGCAGTAGTAGGCTTCAACACATTCCAGTCCCACCAGTTCTGCAGATGAGCAGTCGCCGCTTGAACCAGCTGCTACACCGTTGTTGTTTTTGAGGACCAACACAGGTCGTTTCTGCTCCACCATATGTACTAACAAATCGTAACAAAATAGGCAACTTTATCCTAAGTTTGGAGAGTTGCTGGTTTAGATGTGCCACCTTTGAACTCTTCTTTTGCTGATATATTTTTACATATTTGTTTATCCTTGAGCAAGAATAAACAAATCTGTAAAAATATATCAGCAAAAGAAGAGTTCAAAGGTGGAACATCCAAATCAGCAACTCTCCAAACTTCCATTGCATAAGAATAATATAGGAATAAATGATCCACAGTTCCTTGCATAGGGAAAAATAAGCAATTCTCATCAACTCCAACATTCCAGCTTCTCATATTCATCTTCATTGGTATCACATTTTTAGTCGTTTGCCACATGAAATCACAAACCTTGAGTAGAACTTCAAGCTTCCATATTTTGCACCATACTTCTCTATTTGGGTTCAGGTTATTAACCATGGATGAACTCCTGTTAACATAATAGCCGGATTTAACTGTATAATTGCCCCTCTTCTCAAAATGCTATAGTATTGAATCTTTCACACTATGAACACTAAGTGGTATAGTGAGAATAGCACGAACGTCACTAGATGAAAAATATTCTATAATTAATCTAATATTCCAACTTTTACAACCATTTTTCAGGAAGTCACATACCCTCTAAAATCTATTCACAAACATATGCCCATCTTCCGCAACAAAAGTACCTTGCTTAGGAATCCAAGGATCCAAACCTACAAGAATACTCCTACCATTGCCTACTCTTCATCGAGACCCCAATCGCAACAAATCAATCGAAGCATGGATACTAGACCAAATAAAGCTCGGATTATTGCCTTTCTGTGCTTTTAGAAAATCCCCTAGTGAGAAATATTTAGCTTTAAACATCCTGTAAAACAAAGTATCTTGTTGAGTAAGGAGGCGCCATCTTTGTTTACCCAACATAGCTAAACTGAAATGCCGCAAGTCTTGAAAACCCATCCCACCTTCAGACTTCGGAGCACTCATACGATCCCAAGCAATCCAATTGATACCCTTATTAACTTCTTTCTTACCGTTCCACCAGAAACGATTCATAATAACCTGTAGTTCTTGACACAGAGAGAGTGGTAATAAAAACACAGACATGCAATAGGAAGGAATGGCTTGCACCACAGATTTTATAAGGACCTCCCTAAATCCTATTAAGAGATTGAAAATAGATCCGAATTTTGAGTTCGAACAGGAAGAATGATACATGGTGAATGAAATAGG